>JBBPKS010000302.1:0-15062 GCA_038089355.1 Pulveroboletus ridleyi | reverse complement strand
CCTCTCCGAAACTGCCTACCTACTCTGGACTCTACGGTGCAACCGTGTTATCGGAGGCCAACGCTTCACACGCCCTGCAATAACCACGAAATGGACCCACATGATAGAGGCGAGACTGGACATCGACAGAAGACTGGCGAAAACGAATCGAAAAAGTCACACCAAAACGAAAGTTCTCCACACTTGGACCCCCCTACTATCCGACCCACACTCCCTACCAAGTGATTGGACCACCAACCTAGAGGTTTTAGTGGGTATTAAACTACCTAGGCCCCCTCTCTGAACGGGGACACCGAGTAGGTCACAGAGCCCCACACCCCCCGCAAAACGGGGCGTGCGTAAGTGCATTTTTCCTCGGACCGGGCACCTTTTTAGGACGCCCGCTTTAGTGTTTTATGTAGAGCTAGCTCTGTCGGTTGCTACATAATATTATACACTTGTCCAAAAAAAAAAAAAAATTGTCAAACTCTGACTCATGTTACTCGATAAGGCAATCCAACGTGGTGGCTCTGCCACTGTCATGACAACATCACGCTATAACGTCGTTCGCGCATGCTTGGGAGACTCATGCACATGCGTGAGATCTTGAGAACTGGTTATGACCGGGTCTTACCCTAAATTTCCCCATGCTAACCACAAACTAGCTGAGATTGAATTAATACTAGTTGAGGTTCTGCCTATAAAATGGTAATTATTTGAGAAAGTAGATGTGATAGGGCAGAATCTGGTCTTATCCTATCTCAACTGACCTCAGCAATCCATATCTGATGAGATCCTGCCAATAAAAACACCATTGCACATGTTCTCTTTAAATATCACCCATTATCAAATATGTAAATTGTTTGGTACTGGCACATACTGCTACAGGTTGTGATCTTCCCAAATCTAATATAATCTAAAGTATTCACATTAATGGTCTGCTACACAAATCCAGTAGCTACCACTGCAACCAATAGCAGACAAAAGACTGCACAGACTCAGAAAATGACATGAAAATAAATAACTGTGATGATATCAGGTAATCATCCACCATAAAGAAAGTCTGACAGGTGAGGGATAAAAAGTTATGATCAGTGCCATGGGGGGTTCAAACATGCTCAGTTGTTGCAAGGGCAAATGGACTGGTGAATTACCTGTGAGATAACACACTATGTATATTATAAGTACAGGGAGGTGTCATATTATAGATAAGACTTATCTCAGTTATTGCAAGGGAAAACAGACTGAGATTTCAGCCTGCAGTCAAGAAGACTATATATGCTAAGTCTCACACTGACATTACAAAGGATGAAAGGAAATCAAAGACATGACAAAAGTGAATACTGTACAAAGAGGATTTTGCACTATTGTAAGTCCATGGGGCTAGTGGCTGCATGCACACTTGTTATGCTCTGACACTGCTCCTCAAGCTGTGTGGAGCTCAAAAGATGTCAGTGATCATGTCACCTGTGGGGTAGAAGATGAGTTAGATTTTGTGTCAAATTCTAAGTAAAAGGGCAGTGATGCCCACTCAGCAGCTGCCCAAGAAGTAGCAGGAACAGCTGAGAGGAGTCCTGAAGTGATGTGAGAGAAGTATAATAGGCAGGTGTGGGGACTAGGATGCTGAAGGCAGCCTAGTGCTTAGTCAGTGTGTGTAGGAGAGTACCTGGGCTGTCCACAAGATTCCAAAAGATTTGGTGAGCTGGAAAATTTTTTAGAAGATAGGGACAGATGTAAGGGGATAGGAGGGAGACATGACTGTAGTGCCTTGAAATAAATAGCGGGCTGTTCCATATCAATTGGAATGTGTTATATACATGTTTAACAGTATCTGACAACATGTGAATAGTGTACCAGACCCATTCCTGAATTGATATGGTGGGGGGTGATAGTGAGGGAGTAGGAGGGGAACATGACTGTACTACCACAAAATAAATAGCAGGCTATTCCATATTACTTGGAATGTGTTATATACATGTTTAACATAATATGACAGCATGTGCTTAGCATATTTGACCCATTCCTGAATTGATACAAAGAAGGTGATAGAGAGGGAGTAGAAGGAGGATATGTGTCCTACCCCCAAATAAATCACAGGCTGTTCCATATCAATTGTAATGTGTTCTATGTATATTCAACATAATCTGACAATATATGGATAGTGCTCCAAATCAATTCCTGAATTAATATGGAGGGAGGGTATAGTAAGGGAGCAGAAGGAGGAGAGGACAATACTATCACAAATTCAATATCAGATAGTCCCAAATTGATATGGTTGTGAAGGACAAGGAAAGATCATTCCTGCTCCATTTGATCATCCTCATCACTTTCAGAGTCATCCATATCTATATCTCTATTATCCTCTATTTTCATACCTCCTCCTCTGGAGCAAAGAGCTCCTCCATCAACATATCATGGTCTTCATGTTGCATAGCCTGATTTTTGGGGGCCTTCCTACCTCTCTTTTGTGGTAGCTTTTGCTGATTTTTGGCTCTTCTAGACTTTTGCTCCCTAGCCAAACATAGCCTTCTCTGTTCCAAGTAGATGCTTTGCTGTGCCACCAATTTATCATATCCAGCTGCACAATATATGTCCAAGGTGAACTCTGCATTGGACTTTGTCACACATAGACCAGCCCTTCGATAAACCACTTTGCTACCTTCTGCCAGTCCAAGAATCTTGTAGAACAAGGGATTGGTTACAAATTGAACCTTGCCTTCCTTGGTGATAGTCCATACTTTTCCAGTCTGATTCAAAGAGCTTGGCACTGCCATAGGAAGATAGTGCAAATGGGAAAATATTTCTCTCAATCTATCAATCACATAGAATCATTCCTCTTCATCATGAACATTCATGAGTTTATGGAATTGCCACAGATACCCTGGCTTGACATGAAAGCCATTCCAAGGAGACCAAAAGTGATAGGAGTCGTCTGGAAATGGAAAGAATATAGATACCTAACCAAAAAAGGATGTCTGTGGTTGTCCATGTGGTATTCATCTAGGTAAGTTTGCATTGCAAGCCTTGAATGCAGATGCAGTCACAGCTAAATAAACCTTCTCTATTGACCAACATTCCATAGCCTTTTCAAAGCTGGTGGGACATGGAATGTGGTCAGGATTTACTAGCCAGTTTCTGTTCAAGAACAGCCATATTTAACAAGTGAAGTCAATGAATATTTTTCTAACCACTAGTTCCAGATCAGCAAACTGAGCATCCCATCTCCAAAGTTGCATCAGTTTCCATGGCCTTTCTGCAATAGCAGTGACCACAGCTTACTAAGTCAGTTTTTCACCTATAGGATATATCTCTTGCTCATCCACCATAGACAGTGCTGGCCATAGTGGATTTGGATTGGTTCAATGATCTCCAACATTGCCATTCACAAGGAACATGACTTCTGCATCATCCAGCTCTTGTATGTCTGGCAAACAGGGTATGTGTCCCAAATCAAGGTCAAAAAGGAAGAATATTCCAAAGCATCCACAGATTTAGGAAAACCTAAGAAGGGCCATATACTCTCATACATGAAAGTCCAGGATGATAGGAGTGCTGCTGATGCTATGGATCATGTTGCAGATGATGCCTGTCAAGACACCCTTATTAGGAGGCTCAATATGTCAAAAGCTGATCTGTGCATTTTGTAATTTCCCAAGTCGTCTGGCCAGGAAGTCGAACCAGGTGGTAGAAGAAATCCAGAGCATAGGCTGAGATCTCAGATAGCGCTCTGTCTATCAGGATATTAGCATGATCACAACACAGTTCAGATGTAGGATAGAAACACACCAACATATCTAGATTGTTCAGCATATTGATAGCTGCAAAATCACTCAATCTGTACTCATCTTGAACTCCATAGGAGCACTACTTGGCCTTGCTCTCATACATCTGGATAGCAAGGTTACATTCTTGCATGAACTGTGGGTTGCAAGCATAGGCATCCTTGTTCATAACAAAAGTAGGAGAATTGTCATTGGGATGAACTGCCTCATAGGCCAGATTATATGCACTTCTAAAGCATATCTGAGTTCTTTGAGCCTGTTCTTGAGTCATCTCAGCTTGAGTGCTCCCATATTATCCCAGAGTACAGGTATGATGGGTGTTTCCACAAGCGAATCCAGATATACCAAAAGAGATCTCAAGTTGTTCCAACCTCCATAGCCTAACCAAATAACAATCTTCAGAGAAGTTCCACAGGGTACTCTCATGAGTGAGTTGGGTTAATGAAGGAGTAGCTGTGAATGAAGTGGTGATAGAAATTGGTGAATCCAAGCAAGAACTGAATGTCCTTGACTTTTTGTCATATCCACTCCAAACTCTGTCCTCTGAACCCCTCATCCCTTCTCTGGTACTCCATAATCTGGACTTTGTATCTCTGTACCTGGACTTCATTCTCCTTCCTCAGACTTTCATAGTTACTATATTTAGTATTCCCCTTGTTCCCCTTTGACCTTCATTCTATCCTTAACCCTTTATTCTTATCTTAGACCTTTTGCCACACCACATGCCTCCTCCTTACGTATGTTCTCCATTCCATATGCTTTCCTCTTATCTGATGTACTTTATCATGTGCTCCTCCATTCTTTCGTCTGAACTCTAATCAGACTTTCAGTATATAAGCCCTTTGTACTCTGTTTTTGTACCTTAGTAAGAATATCACATTAGTCTCCTCTAGATCCTCGTTCAGTCTACTCTCTTGCTCTTGTTCTCCCTTCCTATGAAATACAAGGACTGAATCTCAGTAAGAGTGTGACACATAAGTCCTGTGCCAATGTCCTCCTAGGTATCTCCTCTCTGTTCTGTCCTCCATTTGTCCTCTGACAAACTTCATGTACTCACCTTTGGACCTCTGACCAGACTTAACACTTTCTGGGGTTCTGGCCAATCTGAAATTGTCTGTATTTTGTCTTTGGCCATGGAGAGGCCAGAGGGCAAAAGGATATATCCAAGGTACTCAACAGTGTTGCTATGCCATTCACATTTTTTGGGTTTGCATTAAAGTCTGTTGGTGCAGAGGTGCTGGAGAACTTCTCAGACATGCTTCTGATGTGAGATGGGGTTAGTGGAGTAAATGAGAATGTTGTCAAGGTAAATCACCATGCTGACATCCAGCATATCAGTGAAGATACTGTTAACAAAACACTGGAAAGTGGCAGGGGTGTTAGTGAGTCTGAATGGCATTACCAACCACTTGAAGGAACTGTAGCATGTTCAGAATGAAGTCTTTCACTCATCTTCATTGGCAATGCAGACCAGATGGTACACATGCTGGAGATTGAGCTTTGTATATATTTTTGCTTTGCTTGGAGTCTCAAGGAGGTCCGAGGTGCAGGAAGGGAGTAGCAGTCCTTTTTCATGATCTTATTCAGACCTCAGAAGTTAACATATAATCAGAGGAAACTGTTTTTCTCATGGGTGTGGTGTAAGGGGAGGTGAATTGGCAGATGAAGCTGATTTGGAGGGCAAGTTGGAGTAGAGGCAGCCAATAGGAGGTTTGGCACCTTTCTCAAGTTTGATCTTTAGGTTGAAAGGCCTATGTGGAGGCAAAGTGTCAACCCTGCCCTTACTGAAGACATCCATGAATTCATGATACTCTGAAGGGACTTTTGAGAGGTTCAGAGTTTTGTCAGGTGGAATGTCAAAGCATATAGCACTGCGAACACAGAGAGAATGGAGAGAGAGTGCAAAGGGTGTTAATCCTTCAAGCTTGCAGGCCTGGTGAAAGGTGGCAGCATTGATGAAGGTGACCAAAGGTGACTGATGTTCAGAAGCTGGGAGAGAATCTGAGGGTTCTAGCAAATATTTGTGCAGAGAAGTCAGAGGAGCATCAGAGCTCATATCCAATGGGACAGAGGATGACATTGGGGTTGGCAAACCTGTGGGGTCACTTCAGGAAAAGATGTTGTTTGTAGCCCAGTCAATCAATGGATTGCAATGGGTGAGCTAACAATGTCCAAGTACTATATGACACAAGGGATCCAATGAGGTGACATATAATGTCTCAGAGGTGGATGTTCCTGAAGTGAAAAACAATCAGAGATCTATAGCAGAAGAAATGGAAGGGGTGGAGAAGCTATCAAAGAGGTGGAGGGAAAGAATAGGAATGGAGTACATAGGTAGTTTATATTTATCTACAAAAGTGAAATCTATGAAACAATGAGTAGAACCAGAGTCTACAAGTACAGGTACATCAGAGATAGAGAAATTGGAGAGAGATACTATAGGATGGAGGGAATTCAGATCAGAAAGACTGGATACATTGAGATGGAGGATTGGAAGAGCACAGTTGTCAGGCTCAACATGACTCCTAACCTGTGCTGAAGGGGAGTTGCACTCTATTTTTTTGCCTCCAAGGAAACAAAGCCAGAGGCTGGAGCAGGAGTTGTTGAGGCTGCTCTGGCCTTTGCAGCCCTAGAGGTGCTCTTCAGACAATCCTTAGTGGAGTGTCCAGCAAGGCTGCAGAAGAGACACAAGTTGAGCTTCATATGGTGTTGTCACTCCTCAGGGAGGATATTGCCATCCTTGCCCAACTTGGCAGAGATTGAGTCTGTGAAGGCAGACTCAGTCCCACTCTTCTTGTTGGTGGAGAAAGAAGAAGAGAAGCCTTTGGAATTATTGTCCTTAGGCTCACCAGAGGTGGAGGTAGGAGCAGCAGCAGATGAATTGTCTCTACCAGAGTTGGAGGATTTGGAGGCAGAGTTGCTAGAGTTTGACCTAGAGGCTTTGGTCACATGGGTGATTTTATCCTTGCATTCCCAATACTGGTGGTCAATCTGCTGGGTGAGAGCATGGAGTTTGTGAATGTCATCAGGCATGCCTTGATGAGCAAGCTCATCCTTGATGTGATCCAGGAGACCAGAGTAGAAGCTCTATCAGAGTGCTTCTTGGCCCCAGTCTCAGACCTGGCTAGCTAGTCAGTTCCACTTGACAATATACTTAGAGATACACTGGGTATCATGCATCTGGAGGTGCTCAAGCTAAGCTTCAGCATCTGTGATGGGGTTATGGGATCCAAAGTTAGACTGAAACTTGAATAAAAATGTATGCCAACTCTCCATCCACATGGGTCAGAGTCCTGGCACTTCAAGTCCAAGGAGGTCCAGCTCAAAGTACTTGAGCACAGTTCCCTTGAGATAGCACTGAGTGAAGGTTGCCTTGGTCTGATCCTTGTGATAAATTTGGGGATTGGGCTGAAAGTGGAGTTTGCACTGGACCATGAATGGACAGAGTTTCTTTTAGTCCATCCCATTGAATGGGTCAGGTTCCTGGACCTTGGGCTTGGAGCCTTCAGTCTTCTATCATTGGAGTGCCTGGTGAGTCATCCCCTTAATAGCATCAGCAAGTTACATGAAGGGTTCATATGTTTCATATGTATCTGTCAATCTGGAACTCCAGACTTAACTCTGGATCCAACTCTGGACTCCTTTTTCTGTGACCTCCAGTGCACTCTCAATGAGTTTACATCCCTGACACTCCAGATACTCTGTATTCAGTGTTCCTTGTTTTCAGTGTTACATTCCATTTCTTACTTATAGTACATAGCCACTGTTGAACAGGCACACTACAAGCTACAGAGGTTAGGCTTCAAACTCAGACGACTGAGTCCAAATGTAAGTACAGCTGAGGTAATACACTATACTAGGTAAACTACTGTACTCTACTATAGAACAGGGCTGGAACAAGTCATAGCTTGTTCAACACTCCCCCTTGCTAAGCAGCTGGTTGAGGCGTGTAAGCAATCAGAGATAGGACGTGACCTAAGTCTGTGGATGATCATAGAAAACCAAACCTAGCTGTGATCGGAATTGCTCAAATTTGATATGACCAAGGTTCTTAGTGAATATGTCTGCAGGATTGGTAGAACCTTCAATAAAGAAGAGTTCAATCTTCCCTTCAGCTACCCAATCTCTAATACTGTGCCAGCGAATATCTATATGCTTGTTTTGCTTTTCGGTCACTGAGTTGGAAGCCATGAAGATAGATCCTTGATTATCACCACATATGGGGATCGCTTTGAGCTTGTATCCCATTTCACCAAGTAGTTGGCGAATCCATATTACTTGGTGACTGCAATCAGATAAGGCAATATATTCTGCCTCAGTAGAGGACAGGGCGACAACCTTTTGCATTTGGGTCTGCCACGAGAATATGCCACTGGCTAGTTTAAGGAACCAGCCAGTCTGAGAGCGCCTAGTATTCGGGTCTGAGGCCCAGTCTGAATCAGTGCAAGCAGTGATACCATCCCCAGAAGCGCCATCATAAATGAGGGAGTAGTGGCGAGTACCAAGTAAATAGCGGCAGATGTACAGTGCTTTGTTTACATGATCTTCTGTGGGGTTGGCAGCCTGCCTTGAGAGAGCAGTGACTGCATATGCAATATCAGGATGGGTGCCCAACATGATGTAGAGCAAAGACCCAATGATGGACTGAAATCATGAGCAAGTTCCAGGATCAGCAGTTTGATCGTTATCTAGGGAATAATACCCCTGAGGCAAGGGAGTAGGAGCGGTGCGGGCATTAAGCATGCCGAATCGCACTAGGACTTTTTCTAAGTAATTGCACTGATCAACTGGGATCTGGCAGCCTGAGTGGTGAATGCGCATATGGAGAAACTCGGTAGCTATACCAAGATCTCTACATTCCCACTTCTGCATGAATAGGGACTTGACCTCATTAATGATCTGCTTGTTGGGTCCACAGAACATAGCATCATCTACATAGACAATTGCAACAACCATTTGGGTGCCACGTTTTCCATAGAGAAATAAGCCAGTGTCTAACTTAAGGTGTTTAAAGCCAAGTTCTTTCATGGACTGGTTGAGGGCTTTCCACCATGCCAATCCAGCCTGTTTGAGACCATATAACGCCTTGAGTAGGCAGAGAACCTTGTTCTCTTGGCTGGGAAGTTTGAATCCCTCTGGCTATTCCATGTAGATCTCTTCATCCAGCTTGCCATATAGATAGGCACTATGGACATCTACAGCTTCGATATGCCAGTTTTCCAGGGCAGCTAGTGCGAGCATAAGCCGCACTGTCTCGAAGCGCACAACTGGGGAGAATATCTGATCAAAGTCAAGTCCTTCGATCTGGGAGAATCCTTTCACGACTAATCGCACACATTTTTGACCGTCTGATTTGATGTCGAAGACCCATCTGTTCTTAATGACCTGCTGGTTTCTTAGGCGGTCTACTAGCTCATATGCGTCTCGCTTCTTAAGCATCTCCAGCTGCTCACAGCATGCAGCTTTCCACTCCTTCTGATCTGCAGTAGATAGTTTAAGGATGTCCCTGAATGTCCACTCCCGAATCGGCTGGAGAGATTGCCTTCGACATGAGAAATGCAACCAAGTCAGCTCCCCCTTCCCGACATAGCTGCTCAACATCTTCCTCGCTAAGAGCAGTGGGAGAGACTGGTACTGCATCAGCAGGGGTGGACGGTGCAGGTGTGCTTGGGAATTGACCCGGCATATCTCCTTCTAGAGGGGGTTCTCGCTCAACAGAGGGACCGGGTTCTGGTTGCTCAGGCTGCGGATTTACTATATCGCGCCATTGCGTAACATGCTCTATTTCCTTCACTTGCTCCACAGGGTGTCGGTCATCACCATACACATTGTCGGGCCTTTTGGGCACACAACGTTCACACTGGGGGCGTGCTGGGAGTGGGTTAGGATTAGGAGGGCATTGTCCCTTTCTGGGTCAGCAAGGTGGTGAAGGAGGTTCTTGTCGAGGAGAAGGTGTTCTCGGAGGCAGTGGAGGAGGACTAGGAGGTGGAACTGGGGGAGGAGTCAGGAGACGACAAGGACGAGGACGATGGGGGTTATCCTCAGTTTTAAAGGGAGGAGGAACCTCTAGAGGTTCAAACTCTTCAATCTCAGGAACAGGGTCTAGTGCAACAGGTTGTCTGTGAGATGCAGTATTGCATTTAGGAAATCGCGCTTCATCAAATAGTGCATGCGTGGAGGTAAAGATGACATTGTTGGAAGAGCGCATGAAAATGAAGTTGCTCTCATGTTCAGGAGCGATGCCTAGGTACACCATCAGCTCTGACTTAGAGGCCATCTTGTTGGTGCGCACATCCTGAGGGATGAATACATATGCTGCACAACCAAACATGCACAAGTGGCTGATATCAGGCTTATCCTTGTAAAGGAGCTCATAGGGGGTACACCAGTTATGTCGGCAGAGCAGTGTCCTATTGTATAGATGGCACGCATGGGCCATTGAGAATTCCCACCAACTGTCTGGAATGCAAGCCTCAAGGCACATAGCTTCAGACTTATCCATGGAAGTGCGCATAAAGCGTTCTGCATGACCATTTTGTTGGGGTACATGTGGAGCGCTCTGGAATACACGTATCCCATTGTCAGCTAAGAGCTTATTGAAAGCATTTGATTTGTACTCTCCCCCTGCATCAGACATCCATCCTTTGATCATCACATTGAATTGCGTCCGGATCATTGACATGAAGTGCTTGATCGCCGTCAATGCAGCATCTTTTGTGCGCAAAGGGGTGATCCATGCAAAGGATGTATAGTCGTCCACAAAGGTGATAATGTACTTGTAGCGGTGGTATGACTTGATGGGGAATGATTTGATATTGGAGTGCACAAGTTCGAACGGGTGAGTAGCTCGTCACACATCAGGTGGGTAGGTGTGATTAGGCATCTTGCCTAGAGCACAGCCAGGACAGATCTTGTCCTCCTGTGGTGTGCTAATCTCAGGGAAGCCTCGCATATGTTTTCACACATGCTTCAAACCTCCTTAGAAGGGTGACTGAATCGGCAATGGAGTATATCCTAGGTAGGCTCTGTCTTAGTGTGAAGGTTCTTAGGTTTAGGGACACTTTGGAGAGTGTACATATTCGGGCCTAATGGCCCTGGAGTGAATGGAGCGAGTAGGTCTCCATCTCTATATAACACATCGATCCGTGCAGCAGTTCCCTTCACGGTAGCTCCTGCACATAGTAGGCAGCCTAGGGAGATCAGGCGTACTTGTGAGTTAGGTAGGTACCTAACATCAAACAATGATAGGGTTTGGGTGCAACCTGATGAGTCTCACCATGGTACAGTCACACGTCCTTTGCCTTCTACAAATATTATGGAGGCAGCAGTGTGGACTGGTATATAATCAGCACCTTTAAGGAGTGTGAACTCAGCATAATCTGAGTGATCGGGGGTGAAGTGCATAGATGCACCAGAATCGAGAATCCAATATGGGGCCTCAGGTTTTCCACATCACGCACATGAACTATCAGAGCCATGGGCGCAAATAGCATCATCTATTTGGCAATGTACTGATACATTCGATGTATATACAGTACTACTCAACTCCACTGCATCGTTTTGCACATAAGGGGTAGCAGTGGCAATGGATGAGTACTGTTGCAGCGAATAGGGAGGATATACTAACCTGGGATCCTGAATATATTGGTCGTAAAGACCTTGGATCTCATCATCAGAACTGTAGATGTCCATCTCATCATTGGAGTCCCATGAGGTGGAGGGAGTGGCCATAATCTGGTGCTTGCGGGAACGTTTGGAAGGAGGGGGAACATCTGAGTTCTCCTCGTCAAGACAGGACTAATCGATTTTTTCAACCGATTGTGGGAGACAGACGGTGGGCACCATAAAGGTATTGGAGGAGGAGGTAGCAGCATTGGACATTTCAAGGTCATTAACAATGGTTGACGACATCTCGGGAATGGACAGGTCAAGGCGATCTAAAAGAGGGCATGCACGATTGAGGGAGCGAATCGTCTCACAGGTGGGCTGGATCTCAAGCCTATGGGTGAGATCGAAAGCCTGCTTAATCTCCAGAAAGGCCAGAGGACCTTGGAGACCCTGGAAATGAGTCGCAGGTACGTGGGCAGCAGCACGAGGGTTGACAACAGGAGAAGTAAAAATGTGGGCGGGGGCGACAGCGACGGATGCGAATTGCATCTCATCCTCAATAAAGTTGAGGTGATTGTGGTTGGCCTTGCCACCACGCTTGCCACGAGAACACTTCTTCCCCTTCTTGTCCATGCTGTCTCCACCCTGCTGCCCAGAAGGCACTGGATTTGACTGCTGCTGGGACTTGAAGGAGGGGTTACCCTCCATCTTTCTCTTAACGGTGCTGATTTTCTGGGCCTGTTGAGATCTAGAACCACAGCCTTTGCCACCCATGTTAGAGCATTGTTCCCAAGATAATGTGGCAGCTGCCACAATCTCGTCAACCATAGGGTTGGCCTGTTTCCCATTGGCATCTTTCTTCTGCACAAGCATCTGTGCGACCACATCCATTGTCGGAGGCAGCTTCGACAAGACTATTATTACCTAGATCTTGTCAGGTATCTCATACTTGGCAGTTCTCAACTTTGTGAATTGGTTCTGAAGGCGTTGGAATGCCTGTGAAGGATGACTGTTGGGAGGGACCTGGACATCCATCATGGCCTTAAATTCCACATAGACTTGTGGGAGGCCTGACATAGAATAGTCACTCTTGAGAGCAGTGAGAAGGTCGAAGGTGGTGCCATAATGAGAGTATTTGATCTGGAGGATGTTGGTCATGTTGAAGGTAAGGGTGCCAAGAATACAAGTATTTGCCTTGCTCCAACGAATATGGAAATTCTGAGATTCTGTGTCCACGAAGCCATCGGGGCCAGGAGGAGAGGGTCCAGGCAATTGTGTGCACCACATGCTGCCAGTTGAGTTGAGATAGGTGAGCATGGCTGGCCACCAGGTGGTGTAGTTCTGCCCATTGAAAATGGGGAGACGGGAGGAGGTTGAGTTGTTGTTGAAAGACGACATGGTTCTGGATGGGCAAAAATGCGTCAGAATGACATAGATTCCCCCTATACCTAGCGATGATGTAGCCATAGATGATGTAAACAAGCGCTAGAATGTGCTCAAGCAGCTAGGTGCAACTCAGTGGGGGTGCACCCACCAGTGCAAACTAGCACTTGAATGCGCTCAAGCAGCTGAATGCAGCACAGTGGGGGTGAGCCCACCGGCGCAAATGAGCGCTCGTTTATGCATGAGATGACACTGCAGCCAGAGTAGCTAGCAGCCATGAAGGCGCTTTGCTATTGGTGCAAACTGTTGCTTGTTTGTGCTGAGCCTTTAGCTCAATGTAGTCCAGGTCTAGCTAAATCAACTCAGGTGCAGCCTGAGGATCTGCTGCTAAGCCAGGGCTTATAACCTGTTAAATAGGCACACTACAAGCTACAGAGGTTAGGCTAGTAGGACTTACATAAGCACAGGTGATTGGTTGATACATTCACACAAGATAGTAGTAGTGGATCAAGAGATGATTCAAACTCAGATGACTGAGTCCAAATGTAAGTACAGCTGAGGTAATGCACTATACTAGGTAAACTACTGTACTCTACTGTAGAATGGGGCTGGAACAAGTCATAGCTCGTTCAACAGCCACTAGCTTTGCTCCAGTTCACCCTCTGTTCCTGTGCTTCACTTAGGAGCACAGCTCTGGTATATTTAGCATCCACACTCCAGATTATTAGTAAGACCTATGTTCTACATCTGTATATAAGTCTCTGCACTTGTAGTAGATATTCCAGTTTGAATATCAACTTGGATAGTCTCCCAAGCTCACTCCAATCCCCTTGAGGCTTCAATACTCTCCTTTGAATCATTCTTGACCTTTGTTGCTTACAACAAGGTCAGTCTGACCCTCAACCCATGTTCTGAAATAACAGGACACACCTGGAGTTATGACAGGGGCACATCACATATGGTGAAGCTGAGTCCTACTTGAACTCTGGAGTTTCTGGAGTTATTTCCCAGAGATTTGATCCTAACAATATGCAAGTGGGACTTGGTTTCATTCTTCTTTGTCAGTGTTGTCTTTGTCAGGGTTGTTTCTGCTGACAGAGCCTTGAGGGAGTCTGCATTGGAAGAGCTGGAGAAGTCATTTTCACCTGGGTTATTACTGTTGCCTCTCCTGCACAAGGGCATCAGGGTGCCAGGTCAGACTTAGATGAATTCTTCATTATCCCATTCCTGGAACCTAATCAGAGGGATCTTTGGGCTGAGGATAAGCAGAAGTGGTGTAAGTGGGGACAGAGGTAGTCTGTTATGCACCTCAGAGATGGAGGGCACAGTGACCATGGTGCATGTGGAGAAACTGTGAAAGTCTCTGGGGACCCTGCAAGAGCTGCCAAAGGCAGTCTGCAGAATCTGCTCACACTGAGCAGTTTGGTGTGTGCATGCAAACATAGGGGTTGTTGGAAAAGAGGGAGCCTTGACAAGAGGGAATATGAATATACTGTCAAGTCTGGGTCCTCCAGACTCAAGTCTGATTGGAGGTCTGAAGGTTAGTATATGAAGTTTGTCAGAGATGAATGAAGATCAGAGCAGTGAGAAGATACCTAGGAGGCTTATGGTGCAGGATGTATATGTCACACCCTTGCCAAGGCTTGGTTCTTATATTTTATAGGAAGGAAGGAGAGAGGAAGAGAGACCAGATAAAGATCAGGAGGTCACAAAGGGTCATGAAAGAGATGAAAGGAAGAACAAAGCATGTGAAAGGAAATAACATGAAAGGATTGTTAGAGATGACAACTCCAATCTCCTCCAGGCTCTTCTGTCAAACTCCAAAGTTTGCTAATGAACTCCAGGATGAACTTTGGGATGAACTCTTATAGCTCCTATATAGGAGTTACCAATGTCCTATAGGAGCAGCTGGAGATGAATAGAAAGGTTGGACTTGCATCCAATGCCATGCCAGTACACACTTCTTATGTCATTTCCTTATCCCATCTTCATGTTGTTCCTATTCCATAACTTCATGCTATTTCTCTTTTCCCTTTACTATTTTCTTACAGGGATTACTTGTTTCACTTTGGAGTTGATCAGACTTTGTGCTCACATCTGTGCCTACTTCATATATATATTCCCTTTCACTCCTGGTGTTAGAACCGGGATCTCCGGGAGGTAACTCCGGAACTCCGGAGTTCAAGCAGGACTTGGCTTCACCGTATGTGGTGCGCCCTTGTCACAACTCCGGGGGTGTCCTGTAATTTCGGAACGGGGAGAAGAAGTCGGATTGGCCTTGTTGCAAGCAACGAGACCGAGGATGGTTCA
>JBBPKS010000301.1:0-15069 GCA_038089355.1 Pulveroboletus ridleyi | reverse complement strand
TGCCCATAGTGCACTAGGGCGTTACCTCTGTGGTTTGAGGTAACCAGGTTCGCGGAATACCTGTGACGTCCGCCGTCAGCGCACGATACGCGTACGACACCGCTTGTTATCAGGCGTCTACCCCTACAGGCTCTTCACCCGTCGAAGCAAATTGTTGAAGAAGACCAACCGCCGCGAACCCCTCCCCCGCACGTTATTCCGACCCTCACCCCTGCAAGCGTGCCCAGAGCTTCGTTGAAAGATACGAAGCAGTAAGCACTGTCAACCTGTCTGCCCCCGGATCACCAAGTTTCGAAGGGCTCTACTCCGCCCTACCCGAACTAGGAGAACCCTCCGCTCCGCCCACACCTGACCCGACACCACCTCCTCGATCCCGACCTTCCCGCCCCCGCCAACAAATGTCATCATCTTCCCTTTCCAACGATGAGCTAAAGGCTCTTCTCCAAGCTCTCCTCCGAGAGAAGACCAACTCCCCCGCCGCTATCGCTAAAAAGGTAGCCGATCCTGGAAAATGGGACGGCGACCGAAAGACCTTCCGGAATTGGATGACCGGAATCAAAGTTTGGGTTTCCCTCTAAAAATGGGACACAAGGAAACTTCGCGTCGTGGCAGTCCTGTCGCGACTAGAAGGAAATGCAGCTTCCTTCGCACGGCTCCAACTGGAGGAGTACGTCGACGAGGAAGAAAAAGATGTCCTCGGCCAAGACGGTAAATCCCTCAGCTATACCAAAGGTGACGACGCCTGGCCCCAGTGGCCGGAACTCGTCAAAACGATCAAGGAGCACTTTCAGATCAACGTGCTCGCCCATGAGTCTTTTAAGGCTCTTACCGCCCTGAAGCAGAATGGAGCTGCTATCGATATATTCCTCCAGAAGTTCGAGGTTCTCTTCCGAGAATCCCAGATCGAAAACGGTCACGGGATTGAGATCCTCAAGCAGGCTGTGGACGCCCGCATCTATATGCAGGTCCACCTACACATGTCCATAGAAGAGGACATTTATGAGTTGATCGAGGCCTACCGAAAGGTCGGCCGATCCTTCGAGTCCGCCGCTGTGGAGCGCGGATTCCAACCTCAGAGGCAGTGGGGGCCTCGACGCTATGCCCCACCCAATGGCCCACCGCCTAACCAGCGGTTTACGCAATACGGAACCCAACCCGGGCGTGGTGCGCCCATGCAGATCGATGCTGTGACGGGACAGCCGCAAAACCCGTCAATCACATGTTACAACTGTGGCGAGGCAGGCCACATTCAAAGATACTGCCCTCATCCGCGGAAGCCGAAAGGTCTGCAACAAGGACGGGCTCAGCCGAAGCCCCAAAACCTCCGGCAAGTCTGGATACCCGGTGCCGACGGGTATTACACAGAAGCGTGGGTGGAGGACCCACCAGCCAACCAACCTCCCGCGCCTCAAGCGCAAACGGCCGTCAGGTCGGCTACGACAAGCCGACAAGAATACATGTCCGACGAGGCCCGAGCATACTGGGCTGACGTCTTCGAATCAGAAGCCAAGGCAAAAGCGTCCGAAGCTTTAAAAGGAAGCCGCTGACCGGGAGTAGGGTACCGGTTGGCGATAGTTTATTCGCTGCAAGGATAAAAGCCGAAAAAGAAAACAAAAAATTAGAAAATCTCCTTAACATCAAAAAAATAGTTACCGCGCATTTGGACCCCTCGATTAGGGACGATAGTGACACTCTATTTAGATCTGGTTTCGAGCCGATGGATTCAGCATCATGTACTATATCCCCTGTAAGTCCTACGGACATCCTCGGGCGCGCCGGTAGGAAAGCGGTAGGCGTAGACGACTCGTTGACTGTGCTCAAGGGTGAACTGATTAGCCCCGTAGCTGGCACTGAGCCTGTAGCCGAGCTCTCCGAGTGCACCGACGAGGATTTCCCTGTTCGTACGATTAGTCAGGTTCTGATTAATTTAAAGAATTCTCCACCGTCCGCCAGGGGGTCTCGAAAGAGCTCGGCACCGGACTTAAAATATAGTGTGCTTAATTCCCTATTTAAGAAAACAGTATTCCCATCAGTATTTATTAACAAAATCCCTACAGAAAACACCTTGAAGAACCCCGAAGAGTTTTCTGTTTCCGTCAATGTATGATATCAATCCGAAAAAGAAGAAAAACAAGTAACGATACCTGCCCTGCTCGACTCCGGCGCAGTCAACACCTTTGTCGACCGAAAATGGTGTGCCAAGCACAGGATCGATCTTATCCCTCTGGACGAGGAAATCAATGTATACAATGCTGACGGACAAGTCGGATCTCTTGGGAAGATCTCGCACAAAGCCGAACTCGTGGCCTCGATAAATGGCCATCACGAGAAAATACACGCGTTTGTAATCGGGCTAGGAACTCACCCGATGATTATAGGCTACGACTGGCTCTCACGCCACAACCCCGAAATCGACTGGGTCGAGAAAACACTAGAATTCACCCGGTGTACCGACGAATGCAACGCATACGCACGGGCACTTATTAGAAGCATTGAGCCTGGACTCAAGGAGAAGGTTCCTGAAGTGTACCATGACTTCCTCGACGTGTTCTCTGAACAGGAATCTAACCACCTACCCCTGCGCAAGCTGTGGGATCACGCCATAGATCTTAAACCGGATTTCATACCGAAGAAGGGTCGAGTCATTCCCCTTTCGGACACTGAACTGGAAGAAGTCCGTGGTTTTATCGACAAAGAGGTTAAAAAAGGATACCTCTGTCCATCGAAGTCTCCTCAAACTTCGCCAGTATTCTTCATTCTGAAGAAGGACGGAAAGAAATGGCTTGTCATGGATTATCGCTATGTAAACAAGGGTACTGTCAAGAACGCTTACCCTCTTCCCCTCATCTCACAGCTAGTGGATCGGCTCAAGGGCGCCGATATGTTCACCACAATGGACTTGCGCTGGGGCTACAACAACATCCGCATCAAGGAGGGCGATGAATGGAAAGCGGCGTTTGTAACGCCAATTGGGGCTTACGAGCCTACGGTGATGTACTTTGGGCTTACTAATTCCCCACCTATGTTCCAGAACATGATGAATGACATCTTCGCCGACCAATACGCCTTCCTAATTATTTATATGGACGACATGATGATTTTCATGAAGGGCAAAACCAAGGAACAACACGAAGCCCTTGTCAAAGAGGTCCTCCAACGACTCCGTGAAAACGATCTATTTATCAAACCAGAAAAATGCTCCTTCAGCGCCGATAAGGTAGAATTCCTCGGCATGAACGTCTCGAAACACGGCGTCGAGATGCAAAGCAAGAAAACCCAGGCCATCGCCGACTGGCCAGAACCAACTCGCTTAAAGCAAGTACAGGCCTTCCTCGGCCTTTGTAACTATTATAGAAAGTTCATCGCCGGCTTCGCTGACATCGCCAGGCCGTTGAACGACCTAACAAAGAAAGACACCCCCTTCAGATGGGGTCAAGAAGAAAAACGGGCATTCGAAGCCCTTAAAAAGAAATTCACGGAAGCTCCGCTCCTCGCTTACCCGGATTCATCACGTGGCATGAGGTTAGAAACCGACGCCTCGGACATAGCAACAGGAGCCGTCCTCTGGCAGGAATGCGAAGACTCGGAATGGCGACCCTGTGCCTTCCTCTCGCATAGCTTCAACTCCGCTGAGCGGAATTACCCTATTTATGACAAAGAACTGCTTGCAGTCATCCGCGCCCTGGAGGAATGGCGCCACTATCTCATCGGACGAGAAAGTTTCGAAGTCTGGACCAATCATTGAAACCTAGAATATTGAAAGAAGCCACAGACCTTATCCGGCCGACAAGCACGCTGGCATGCGCTCCTCCAAGAATTCAACCTCACGTTCGTATACCGGCCCGGATCAACAAACAGGGCCGACGCTCTGTCCCGCCATCCGGATCACAGCGATGCCGTCACGGACCTTAATAAAGACATTATTATGTTACCAGAAAAATTATTCATATCAGGAGTTACCTTAGAATCGCCATTCCATATTAATCTACGAAAAGAGTCAGAAAAAATACAAAACGAAAAAATAAACCATTTTACATATGACATCGTTTCCTCTCTTTTTATTAACGAAGATTCCGACCGTATCTACGTTCCGGAATCACTCCGACTCGATCTCCTTAAATTATCTCACGACGATCCGGTATCGGGTCATGCGGGCATGTACCGCACATACGATAGAATCCGACGCGCGTTCTCCTGGCCGGGAATGCACAAAGACGTCACAACTTACGTTAATCACTGCTACATGTGCGCCCTCACGAAGGGATCGCAAACAGCACCAAAGCAGTCTATTCAACCCCTTCCTGTGTCCAAGCGACCCTGGGAAGATTTATCCGTAGACTTCGTTACCGGACTTCCAGAAAGCCGAGGCTTTGACGCCATTTGCGTTATCGTAGATCGATTCAGTAAAGAAGTTATTTATGAACCATGTAAAAAGGCAACATCCTCGATGGATCTCGCCAAAATCTTTCGGGACGCCGTATGGTGCATTCACAGCCTCCCTTCCACCATCGTATCGGACCAGGGTCCGCAATTCGTCTCGGAGTTCACAACCGAGTTGTGTAAGCTCCTCGGGATCTCCCAGAAGATCTCCACCGCCTATCATCCTCAGATGGATGGACAAACCGAACGTATCAATCGGGAAATGATACAATACCTCCGCACCTACGTCGCGAAGAGGCAGGAGGAATGGGCCGACTGGATCAAGATTGCCCAATTCCATCACAACTCCTCTCTCTCTTCCTCTCATGGATCGATTCCGTTTGAGATCACGCGGAATTACTTCCCTCGCCTCGGATTTGAAGGGTCGTCCTCATCCCTGGCTGGTACATTCGTGCACTCTGCCGGCAAGACCCACGCAGAAGTCCAGGAAGCTCTGGAAGCATCCCGTTGAAAGATGATCGAACGCACGGACGAAGAAGATCCCATTCCGTATCAGACCGGAGATAGAGTGTGGCTCAGTATGGAAAACTTGAAGTTGCCGTACGTCGCCAAGAAGCTCACCCAACGCTGGATCGGACCTTATGACGTTATTCGGTCGATGCCTAACGCAGTTGAACTGCGTCTCCCAAAAAACGCACACTTCCACCCAGTGGTCAATACATCCCGGGTTAAGCCGTATCGTGCTCCCCTCAATGGGCAGCCAATCTCCCGCCCTGATGCGGTCGAGGTTAACAATGATGGCCATGAGGAGTATGAGGTCGATCATATCGTGGGCTCGCGCCTCCGTCGTGGGAAACTGGAGTATCGTGTCCGCTGGAAAGGATACGACGATACCGATGACACGTGGGAACCTGCCGCCAATTTGCAGAATGCCCCTGACGCCGTCAATTCGTTCCATCACTCCAACCCCTCGGCTCCGTGCCCGCTTCGCAGCCTCACCCTTGCCGCCTTCAATTCTCTGTTCTCCAATTACGGTCCTCCCGGTGGGGCTCCCATTCAACCGACTCGCCTGGAATACGAGTCCTAGGAGGGGGGTAGTGTTATACCATATACACTAACCTAATTATTAACCTAATTATTTTTCACTTTTCACTTCACTCATTCACCGGTCACGTGACCAGATCACATGACACAGCCTAGACCGTGACGTCATAACACATGGTCACCACACTCTTTTAATTACCGTCGTTATGCTTCCATATCACAGAACTCTCCCACACCCGTGGGATATCACTTACCGTACATAGCACTTATTCACACCGTATCATGTAGCACAGCTTGGTCTGTGCACTCTCTCCTGCAATATATAAAGGGTGTGTCCTTAGCTGGTATCCCCAGCTTTGGCCACTTGTTCCTTGGGTTAAAACCTTGGACGATAAGTGCTCTCCTTTGCTCTCATCTCTTACGCGAGGCCTTACGGCAGGCCTTCAGTTGCTCGGCTTCGGTGTTTTGCGTTCCGCATAACAATTCCAGGCCCTGTCGTATTCATCGACCCATTTTATATTCACCCTTTCCAGGGTAATCCGTATACTACGTGGATACATGCCAGATGGGCCCGACAGTGTCTTACGTGCCCCATATATCTCGGGCCCATCACAGTATCACTCGTATATATAGGGTCTTTTGCAAGCAGGCTTACCGTATGGTACGGGTGAATGTGACTGTATTATGTGATCACTGCACTCCTTATCCCACGTCTTCTCATCCCCATCCCTACTCCCAACCAGTACGCAAAGTTTTCTGTTCGTTTGATCTTACTAACAGCTCCCTAGAATGCAGCCAGATGGAACAGATCCAAAGCAGTGGGTCTGTGTTTGTCGCAGGTACTGCAACCAACAGCCTCGTGTTGTCTCTGAAATGACCTTCTACCGGCACCTGACTGACGCTGATCAAGATGAACACACGAGGATCAAAGCAGCTAGAGCTCTGTCTGTCGAGGCAGCTTGTCTCATGCTCTCTAATATTTCCAATCCTGTTGCAGGTCGCTCCAATTCGTTGCCTTTAGCCTCTGCATCTAGCTCGACTTCTGGTTCCGCTTCTTGTACTATACAAAGGACTGCTACTCTACAAGGTCTGGCCAAGCGAGCACGCGAAGCATCTGGCACACACCAACGTGTTGGTAAGCGCAAGTGCGCTCGCAACAAAGAAAACTTGGTGAGTCGTTTTATTCATTCTGATCACAAATACTCAGTTATCTGCAACAGCGCCCAGAAGAACGTGCTTCTGCTTCTCCTCCATGGCGGTTTTATTCCCCTCCCCCCTCTCCAGATTCCTCACCTGCACATCCTCCAACCCCGCCTGCACGTCCTCCATCCCCACCTGCACGTCCTCCATCCCCACCTGCATGTCCTCCATCCCCACCTGCACGTCCTCCATCCCCACCTGCACGTCCTCCATCCCCACCTGCACGTCCTCCAACACCCCGTCTGCGTCAAAATCCTCCGCAAGCTCCCCAAAATCCTCAGCCTGCCGATAATCATGTTCGTCAAATCATATACAACCGCCGACTCCCTCCTGCTATCGATATCCACGAAATGAGCCGCATCACGACTATTCACAGGCTCCAACAGACGATGGCGTTTATTCATATTGTCCGGAATGCCTCGCTCGAAGATCCTATTGCCAAAATGAACCCCCCGACGCTTGATAGACTATGCAATCCACTGACCACTCCTCTCCAAATTCAGGGTCCCGCAATCCGCCACAGTATTTCAACATACTTGGCACTTGAGCACTCTTCGCAAAACGCTTACAACTGGGTCATTAAATCAACGTGCACAAATTTTCCCGATGTTCCCGATGTCGCTCACTGTCTCAGATTTGGCGCAGTCAAGGATCTCATTGCAGCTTACACTGGCATCGAACCCATTGAGCACGACATGTGCCCCAATTCGTGCCTTGCGTTCACTGGCCCTTTTGCGGCGCTTGACAGATGTCCCACATGCAATTCAAGTCGTTGGAATCAGGCCAGATTGGATGCTACCAGCAGTCGCCTCAAGCTCCCAGCCAAGACGTTCTTTACTCTCCCGCTAGGCCTACAGCTTCAGGCCCTCTACTGTGACCCAGGGAGTGCACGCACGATGAGCTATTTACGAACATGCACCCAAGAAATCCTTGGCGAGTACCGTCGCTCTAACAAAATCCCGCTGGTTGACGACATCATCGCCGGATGGGATTATCTAGGCGCTTACCTTGACGGCGACATCAAAGACAATGATATTGTTGTCATGGCTTCTCTTGATGGCGCCCAGCTCTATGAAGACAAAGAGTCCGATTGCTGGATTGCCATATGGATTGTCGTCAATCTCTCGCCTCAGACTCGCTACCGCAAAACTCATGTCATCCCTGCCGCATTCATTCCTGGTCCCAAGAAACCCAAGCACATCGATTCGTACATGGTTGTCGGGATACACCACCTCTCAGCACTGCAAAAGGAGGGTCTCCAAATCTGGGATTCCTCTCGCGATGAAGTCTTTCGGGCTGACCTCTACCTCTTATTCACTACAGGTAACATTTTTTAATCTAATTTTGATCCCCTCTTTATACTAACATCGCTATTTTGTTTTCTAACAGGTGATGGACCCGGCCTCGTACATTGGGACGGACTTGTGGGACATTGCGGCAAAAATGGATGTCGCCTGTACTGTGGTGTCAGAGGACGACACAAGGACTCCCGCTCCCACTATTATCCCGCACTTATACTCCCTCAGAATGCTTATCGAGATAGCAACCATCCTGACATCTCTTCGTTTCACCTGCCTCCTGCTGGTAGCCAAGAATACTCTGCAAATATCTTCCACTTGATGTCCGCTCCTAATCCAACTCAGTATGATGCGCGTCGAACTGAAACTGGGATTTCCAAAGCACCGCTCATCTTAGGTCTCGAACCCAATCGCTCACTAGGGGTTCCTCTTTGCATGACTGCCGATATCATGCACCTTGCCGCCAACATCAGCGACCTCTTGCTCGACCTCTGGCGAGGTGAAGTCGCTTGCCTCCCTACTGACAACAAAGATATCTGGGAGTGGGCCGTCTTTCGGGATGATGAGCGCTGGAAGGCTCATGGTCGTACAGTTGAACAAGCTGGGGCTTTTCTCCCCCATTCCTTCGATACCAGACCCCGCGATATTTCCGAGAAACGCCATACAGACTACAAGACTAGAGAATATGTAATGTATATGTTTGGCCTCGCTCCAGGTCTTCTCCGTGACGTTCTCCCCAATGTCTACTGGCTCAATCTTTGCAAACTCGTTCGAGGATTCCAACTTATGTCGCAACATGAAATCACTCACGAGGAAGTTCTTGAAGCTTGCGTGCTTCTTGCATCATGGGAACGAGAGTTTGAAGAGATTTATTATCAGCGCCGCAATGACCGACTCCATTTTATTCGCCCGTGTGTACATCAGATTCTCCACCTCGCTCCCGAGACATTCCAGAAAGGGCCTCCCATCTGTACTGCCCAATGGACAATAGAACGAATGATTGGCAATCTCAAGCACGAGATTCGACAACCTTCAAACTACCTCACCAACTTTGCAAAGGAAGGCCTTCGTCGTGCTCGAGTCAATGCTCTCCTTGCTGCTATCCCTGAGTTAGATGACTCTCAACCCGCGCTGCCTGCCAGCGCCATTGACCTTGGTGACGGGTATGTGCTCTTACATAAACAAGATAAATTTCCTGTCCTTCCATCGCACGGTACTTATGGTGCCATTTGGGAATATCGCGATCATCCTAATCCTATGCCCAAAATCCAACGCTGGGCACGCCTTTTATTACCAAATGGTCAAGTCATCTGGAGTGCATGGCGTGAGACCCTCAGGTCCTCAAGCGATCTCCGAGTCTCTCGTATGATCAAGGTAAGTCCGGTTTCTTCTCGTAGACGATCCTAGCTACACTGAGCTAGTACAAACTCCTTGACCAGGTCCTGTTTGGTGAAGTCTTGTACTTCACAAGACTCGCTATCAATAACCCAAATGGTGGCCTTCAATTCGCTAATGTTGCCCTGGTCCACTCCTTCTCCCTACCTGACAAGAACATTCTTCGCGCATCCCGCATGACTCTCCCCCTCTCTCGCAATACTGAAGCGATTTTGGTTGTTGAAGTTCGTCGGATTATCAGCGTGGTCGCTATGGTCCCACACGGAGATTTTTTCTTTGCAGTCGAGCAACCTGGTCTATCACATTTGACTGTGCCAGATTGGGCACAAGTAGATGATGATGATGGTCCTGACGTCGAGTAGTTCCCATGTTATGTAGCAAAATCCACTCAATATGATTGGTATATGCGTTCTGGATTCATGTCTGCGGTATCAAATACATCCCAGTGGTGCTCTATCCGACTACAATGGTGTGCAAAACTATCGAGAAACATCTACTTGCGACCGCTTGAAGAGGCAACTGTCAGCTTCTCGTATTTGAACGTGGGTTTCTTAGGTGGTGAGTAGATATAAATATGCAGGGACAGAGCGAAGAAAAGACTTACTTTGGTCGATTCGCCACAGGCCCTCTTGGCTGGGAGAGCTTGGAAACAGAAAGTATTCTCCTTCCCATTCTGGTTTGGAATGTCTTCACTTTCAGGTTCTGTAGGACTGTCATCGTTCGGATCTATGATATATAAGTTCGCTAATCTGAGATACACGGAAATGTTACGTACCAACCTCCCTGGGACGTTTGTGTTTCTTGCTAGCAGCATTAGGTTCAGATGTACGCTTGGTAGGTTGGCATGGACTTGGAGTATCCTTCGGCACGATGGGAGAAAATGGCGGAGGTACATGGGCCGCAACAGGGAGCACAGGCACAGGGGCAGCCTTGACACTGCGGACCTTCGGGGTGTCCTCGTCCTTATCAGCAATTGTAACGTGTCGAGAAGATACAACTTCTATTACCTGTGGGCGCATAGAAATAACTAGAACATTGCTTGGGATTAGACTTACCATTTCTCCAGGATATTCGGGGGTAAACATGAACGTGTAAGTATCCTCTGGATGGTGGAGAGGTACTGCGATTCTGACAAAATTCTCAATGGGGCAACGAGTAGGCGGCATAGTGGCTGTAACTGATAAGATAAGAACGGGCTTTGCAGAAAAGCGGAGTTAGAAAAGCAGGGACTTGGAGAATACCAATGATTCACCTTAGGGGACACCTGCCCTCCGCTCTCTTTAACTTGCACCACTTCCACGTCTTCTTCATTATTGTTCATTTCTTTGAACTCATTATGCGTTCCCGAATTCTTGAATCTTCGCCGTCTATTTCTCCGTCTCCATCTCCCTCTTTGACAGGTTTATGCAACACTGTTGCGCCCACACCAACACAGCCGCCACCAGGTCCCACGCAACCACAGCTTGTCACGGACCAGTTTGCGCCGGTAAGGCACCATCTGACTAATCTATCCATAGATCCGTAGACAACCTATATATTTTCACGGTAAGCAGTCGATGTTTCCAGGGCCATATTACTACGATTATATGCGCGAACTTCACGGCACTCGGAGTGAGCTTCAAGCTGCTCGTGACCGTATCAAGGATATTGAGATTGAGAATGCCAAGTTGACAACGGAGCGTGACACTCTGAGGTCAGTTCTTTGGCTTTATCCGACTTTATTGATCCTACGCCATTATTAGGGATATTCTCAACAAGAGGGATCCTATTATCGATCCTGCGCTATCCAATCCGTCACGTGTGACTCACAGCAACATTAAGTTTTGGACCGTTGACAGCTTCGAGAACTGGTTGTCAACCCCAGAAGCACAAGTCGCGAATCGTGGAAAAGAGCCCTACCTAGAGGAAGAGAATGGTGATCCCGTTCCAGCACGACGAGTCAGAGACATCAAAGCTTGTATGCGGAGCGTTTTTTGTGAGCTTGTGAGCAAGAAACAGGCGCCACAGGTTTGGGGATCGTTGGATGCCAGTGCACGAGAGCTATTCCACTCTCACGTTAAGAAGTCTTATCCTCTTTTTAAGTGCGCCGAAAATGGGTGGAAGCTTGATCGACTTGCACGGACGACATATCCAGCTTGGTGTGCATTCCATCTAGATGAACAATTGAACTGGAGGACGAAGGAGGGAAAGAAGGAACATCGATTGAAGCGCAAGAACACCGGAGAGGAGTCCCCACATCCTCACAAAGTCAAACGACGTAAATGTCTCAATTTGATTCAATGTTACTTATATAAGTTCATTCACTAGTTGATCCCGAGTCCGCTGAAACGTCCGGATTCTCTGGAATGGCTCTTTGGAATGGCAGCGATGGACCCTCGTCTACGGATTCAGCTCGCTCACTTGTTGATGCAAACTTTAGTTTTACGAGCATAGAATCTGATTCCAGGACACCTGCAGTGCAAACCAAGGAAGTGATGGCGGTCATTGATAAGATCAGTCCCCTAACTATCAAAAATAGTCTCGCTATTGAGGAGAAGACGTTGCCTGGTGTTGAAGAGAACACTGTACCTCGAAACAAGAACACGTCCCCCACTATCGAGAATACCCCCGTCGTTTCGGCCATTGAGAAAATCCTTGCCATCGAGGCGACTACCTCCCCTGCCATCGAGGCGACTACCTCTCCCGCCATCGAGGCGACTACCTCTCCCGCCATCAAGGCGACTACCTCCCCCGCCATCGAGGAGACTCATGTTATCGAGGTCGTTTCTACCACTGCCAAGGACTCCGAGAACTCTGGTTTTTCTATGATTCATCATGCCAATCCCCTGTGAGTCGTTTTGTATGAGTTTCGACTGATACTAACTGATTGAAGTGACTGCCTAGCACAAACAGCTGCTAAATTGGATATTACCATGCCCACAAATACCCCGAGCGGTACTGCAACCCCACCTGCACCAAGTACGAGCAGCTCTCAGGTGATCTCAGCCAGCACGTTAAAGAAGGTACCAAAAATGCGCCCAGGCCCGGTGCGAAACGGGAGGTAGGCGATGTTTATTCCATTAACATCTGCTCATGTTCTCCTAGGAATTTGTGCGCACACCGCTGGCTCAAACATTTCAAAGATTCGACCAATGGTACCACGGCGGAATTCAAAGATTACTATGAGTCGCTTAGTAAACAGCAACGAGAGGTATTATTTTTTATATCCTGTTGCATCATCTAACGAGTACACTATAGTCCTATGATAAGGAGGCAGAAGATTTGGTTTGCGCACTGTGATCATAGTGACCCAGATACTCATACATTCCTTTATAGGTTGCTCGCAGTGCTTGGAACAAGGACACGTATAATGGGGCCATGTTCTAAATGGCCCCCTCAGCCCTCCGACATCCATCCTGCTTAATATCGGCCGTCACTCGTTTTCGTGTACCTGCTTCCAAATCGCCGAATCGCTCTGCAGTTTCTCTTCTCAGACATCGCTCATACCCGGTGAAAACCACGGTTTATCGGTCATCGATTCATCACTCGTTTTCGTTCACAAGTTCGCTTGCCTGCACACTAGTGTCCTTTGCTTTCCAGTGCCTGTTTATTTGCTGTCTACACGCCTGTATTTTCCATCCGCTTTCCGCTGTAGCTGAATGTGACACGTGACATGTGACTGAATACATTTGTTTTATGACCGATTAGATGTCGTGAGATGACCGGTCTCAAAAATATATACCAATATCAATATTCAAAAGATTTGATATATGGTGATATACAGCGGGGTAGCTCGCGAGAGAGTTCTCGATGGTGGGAATTGTTAAAAAAATAGCGAAATCTCATTGGTTGAGATGGATTGAGAAACATTAAGACGTGGCTCTGCCCCTCCATATCTACCGTCTCAAATAACTCCCACTTTACAGTGAGAAACTCAGCAGGTATATAACGCGTCTCAACAGCTTTTTGTTAATAAGAATTCATATATGCCTATACTGGTTCATAACCAGTTTTCACAGGGAATGATCAAGCAGTGTTAACATTGCAGCAAGATGAAACCGTAGTACTTGACATGGGTCATTCTGGCTGGGTGAACGCAGTCGCCTTCCAGCCCGATGGGAAGCACCTGGTAGGTGGAGGAAAGAACGGAATTCGACGATGGCACATTGAAGATGGTCAAGAAGTCGGAAAACAAGAAGGAATGGAGGCGTGCGCTGTTGCTGTGTCGAAGGAGTGGATAGCATGTGGAACGTTGAGTGGAGGTGCAACTGTTTGGGATGCAGAGCTGCATGAAGAGGTCGTCCATGTGGAGGACACAAACTATGTGTGCGGAATTGACATTAGCCCAGATTCAACCAGACTTGCCACGGGGATCTCTAACTACCAAGCAAGCATTTGGGACATCACTACGGGGAAAAGACTCATGGGTCCACTCAGACACAAGAGTAACGTCGAAGGGGTCAGGTTCTCCCCGGATGGGAATCGGATTGCCACTACTTCATATGTCGACAACATCAACATTTTCGACAGTCGGACAGGCGACCAACTCATCGAAATTCAAATTGCTGGTATACCTTACTGGGATGACCCCACCCCGCTCGCATGGTCGAATGATGGTCAGCAACTCATTTGCACAGTTCGCGATGAAGGGATCAGATCTTTTGATGTCTCCACTGGGTCTCTACTTGCGAAATCATCCATTCTTCGAGGCATGGTCCCTTCCATTGCTCTCGCCGCCAATGGGAAATTTGTCGCCGCATTCATGAGCCATTCAATCTTCTTTCTCGATACATCAACACTGACTCAGATTGGTTCTCCTATCGAGGACAGCAAGGAAATACACTCAATCGCTGTCTCCCCAGACAGCAGCTTTGTTGTGGTTGGACGGCGCGATGGGAAAGTTGTCATTCGTGATCTCAGCAAGATTCTTCCTGACTCCTATGGTCCCTTCCATGCAAGTATCTGCGCCATCTGTCGCTGTCTCCCATTCTAACACACTATGTAGGTATCTTCTCGTGAGGAAGCACAACAAGACACTGAAAAACCTGCATCAGGCGACCCCAAGGAGCAATCGCCCGATACAGATCTGGTAGGGGTTTCCCGTTCTGCCACCAAAAGAATTGCGCTCACACTGACATGCACATGACAGGAAGATCCTGGGAAATCCAATCCACTCAGGCCTGGGGCACACAGTGAAGATGACGAAGTCGACCTTCTCAACGTAACACTTTTCTATTCTCTCCCTCGCGCTGGTTCTTACGATGGCACAGGTCGAAGTGCCTGCTGGGCAAGCATTCAATTTCGACGAGGTCAGCAATCAACCCACATGTTCTTCGCATGCTGATGATACTCATAGCCACTATTTCTGACCTCTTCTCCCAATCCTCATGAGGGCAATGCGCAACCACTACCAATTACCTCTGCAGCAGGGCCACGTGCCAGGGAAGACATCCAGTCGGCCCAGCGCGGTTGGACATTCAAGAAGTGGCTGTGGAGCACGAATAGCAAGGACAGCGCTTCACACACGCATGGCCGAAATACTGGAAAGTCACGTCAACGCCCCGATCGAACGCCTTCCCCCTCGCCGATCAGGATGGAACCCGTGAGTAAGAGGCCATGGACGATGGCTGCCGGTCAGCGCCGAGTGGTGCGTGTTCCTTGACACGAACAGGAAGGGATGTAATCCGTTAACTTACCCACTCAGCGAGCGGTTGCAATGCCTGTGAGAACAAAAGAAGTACGTTCCTTCTTCGGCTTGTACGCACAAACTCAT
>JBBPKS010000300.1:0-15070 GCA_038089355.1 Pulveroboletus ridleyi | reverse complement strand
GGTTATCTCCGCCTATCGAAGTCCCCTCAAACTTCACTGGTATTCTTCATTCCAAAAAAGGATGGAAAGAAATGGCTCATCATGGACTATCGTTATGTAAACGAGGGCACCATCAAGAATGCTTACCCTCTACCCCTTATCTCACAGCTAGTGGATCAGCTCAAGGGTGCCGATATGTTCACCGCAATGGATTTGCGCTGGGGCTATAACAACGTTTGCATCAAGGAGGGCAACAAATGGAAAGCGGTGTTTGTAATGCCAATTGGGGCCTACAAGCCCATGGTGATGTATTTTGGGCTTACTAACTCCCCACCCACGTTCCAGAACATGATGAACGACATCTTTGCCGACCAATACGCTTTTCTAATTATTTATATGGACGACATGATGATTTTCACGAAGGGTAAAACAAAAGAACAACACGAAGCCCTTGTCAAAGAAGTCCTCCAGCAACTCCATGAAAACGATCTATTTATCAAACCAGAAAAATGCTCCTTCAGTGCTGACAAGGTAGAATTCCTTGGCATGAACATCTCGAAACACAGCATTGAGATGCAAAGCAAGAAAACCCAAGCCATTGACAATTGGCCCGAATCAACTCGCTTGAAGCAAGTATAGGCCTTCCTGGGCCTCTGTAACTATTATAGAAAATTCATTGCCGGTTTCACTGACATCACCAGGCCGTTGAATGACCTAACCAAGAAAGACACCCCCTTTCAGTGGGGTCACAAAGAAAAATGGGCATTTGAAGCCCTTAAAAAGAAATTCATGGAAGCACTGCTCCTTGCATACCACAATTCAACACGTGGCATGCAGTTAGAAACTGACACCTCAGATATCACAACGGGCGCCATCCTCTGGCAGGAATGTGAAGATTCAGAATGGCGACCCTGTGTCTTCCTTTTGCATAGCTTCAACTCCACTGAGCGGAACTACCCTATCTATGATAAAGAACTCCTAGCAGTCATCCGCACCCTGGAAGAATGGCGCCATTATCTCATTGGACAAGAAGGTTTTGAAGTTTGAACCGACTACTGAAACCTAGAATATTGGAAGAAGCCACAGACCTTATCCAGCCGACAAGCATGCTGGCATGCATTTCTTCAAGAATTCAATCTTATGTTCATATACCACCCCAGGTCAACAAACAGGGCCGATGCACTTTCCCACTGTCTGGATCACGGTGTCGGCAATGCTGTTATGGACATAAACAAGGACATCATTATGTTACCTGAAAAGTTATTTATATCCGGAGTTACATTAGAATCACTATTTCACATTAATCTATGAAAGGAATCAGAAAAAATACAAAATGAAAAAATAAATCACTTTACCTATGATACCACTTCCTCACTTTTCATAAATGAAGACTTCGACTGAATCTACATCCTGGAGTCATTACACTTAGACCTCCTTAAGCTATCTCACGATGATCCAGTATCAGAGCACACGGGCATGTACTGCACTTATGATAGAATCTGACGCACATTCTCCTGGCTGGGAATGTATAAAGACATCACTAATTATGTTAACCACTGCTACATGTGCACCCTCATGAAGGGATCACAAACAGCACCAAAGCAGTCTATTCAGCCCCTTCCTGTGTCCAAGCGACCATGGGAAAACTTATCTGTAGATTTCATTACTGGACTTCCGGAAAGCCATGGCTTCAATACCATTTGCATTATCATTGATCAATTTAGTAAAGAAATTATCTATGAACCATGCAAAAAGGCAACATCCTCGATAGATCTTGCCAAAATATTCAGGGACGCTGTATGGTGTATTCACGGCCTCCCCTCCACTATCATATCAGACTGGGGTCTACAATTCATCTCGGAGTTCACAACTGAGTTGTGTAATCTCCTTGGGATCTCCCAGAAGATCTCCACCATGTATCATCCCCAGATGGATGGACAAACTGAACATATCAATCAAGAAATGATACAGTATCTCTGCACCTACATTGCGAAGAAGCAGGAAGATTGGGCCAACTGGATCAAAATTGCCCAATTCCACCATAACTCTTCCTTATCTTCTTCCCACAGATTAATTCTGTTCGAAATCATGTGGAACTACTTCCCTTGCCTCGGATTTGAAGGGTTGTCCTCATCCCTGGCTGGCATGTTCACACACTCTGCCAGCAAGTCCCACACAGAAGTCCAAGAAGCTCTGGAAGCTTCCCACCAAAAAATGATAGAGTGGTCCAATGAAGAAGACCCCACTCCGTATCAGATCGGAGATAAAGTTTGGCTCAGTATGGAAAATTTGAAGTTGCCATATGTTGCCAAGAAGCTCACCCAACGCTGGATCAGATCTTATGATGTAATTTGGTCAATGCCAAATGCAGTAGAACTGTGTCTCCTGAAACACGCACACTTCCACCCGGTGGTCAACACCTCCCGGGTTAAGTCATATCGTGCTCCTCTTGACAGGCAGCCAATCTCCCGCCCAGATGCAGTCAAGATCAATGAAGATGGCCATGAGGAGTTCAAGGTCAATCATATCGTGGGTTCACGTCTCTGTTGTGGGAAACTGGAATATCGTGTCTGCTAGAAGAGATACACTGATACCAACAATATGTGGGAACCTGCCATCAACCTGCAAAACGCCCTGGATGCCATCAATTCATTCCATTATTCCAATCCCTCAGCCCCATGCCCACTTTGTAGCCTCACCCTTGCTGCCTTTGCTTCTTTGTTCTCTGACTACGGACCCCCCAGTGAGGCTCCCATTCAGCCAACTCACCTGGAATATGAGTCCTAGGAGGGGGGTAGTGTTATATCGTATACGCTGACCTAATTATTTTTCACTTTTCTCTCCACTCGTTCACCGGTCATGTGACTAGATCACATGACACAGCCTAGACCATGACATCATATGATGTCATAACACGTGATCACCTCACTCTTTTAATTACTGTCGCTACACTTCTCAATCACAGAACTCTCCCACACCCATGGGATGTCACTTACCATACATAGTATCTATTCACAGCATAGCTTGGTCTGTGTGCATCTCTCTGCAATATATAAAGGGTGCATCCTCAGCTGGTATCCCCAGCTTTGGCCACTTGTTCCTTGGGTTAAAACCTTGGACAATAAGTGTTCTCCTTTGCTCTCATTTCTCTCTGTGAGACTTTACAGCAAGCCTTTAGTAGCTCAGCTTCAGTGTTCTTGTGTCTGCATAACACTGTGAAGGGTTAGTACCGGGGACAGACAACTATGACTGACCTCAGTATATGAGAGTGAGAAGAGATAGGTCCAGAAATTGTTCCAGATAGGAAACTAATAATCCGGTTGACAGTGAGGGCTGGGTGCATATGGATGTGGTCACAGATGGGACCAGATTGAGCACAATAGAAGTCAAAGACAAATGGAATTGACGAAGATGAAGAGAAACTGATGAAGATAAGCAGAAATTGATGAAGATGAGCAGAAATTGATGAAGATGAGCAAAATTGACAATGATGAGAGGAAAACCTGGCCAAGGACAAGGGCTGGATATGAACTATGGGTCAAGGACAAGGACCCAGAAACTGACGATGACAAGTGAACTGATGTCAAAGACAATCCCGATGATGAGGAGAGGGCCTTCAGATGATAGAGAGATGACCAGTGGGTGCAAAACTGATGAGATTCAAGATCTCAATATAACACATTTATAGTCCAGGCATTTCCCTGGACTTTGTATCTATGACAATGACCAAGGCCCTATGAAGGGACACTCAAATCTAAGTAGCAAGACAGCAAGAAAAGCAAAAATATCATAGTAGAAAGTCAAACAAGATACAAGTAGATGATAGGACCAATGAGCAATGGATATAAATACACAATCCAGTGAATGGAACCAGACTGGATAAAATGGATACATACAAGCCCAGGACCAGATAGACGAGACAGATAATTAGATGAACAAGATACAAAATGGACTGACCTTAAGATGGCACAGATGGACAAAAGACATGGATGGGACACTTGATAGACACCTGGATAAGCTGAAAAAGGGGACCTACAACCATAGGAGGCCACAGGCTTCTACAGTGCTTTCCCACAAATATTATTTTCACATCTGCACATGCTTATTTTGATGAAGCACACTTCCCAAAGTGTAAAACTTCAACTCACAGACAACCCGCTGCCCAAACCCCTGTTCCTGACAGAGTCAATGTGCAGCTACCAGTGCCACCTCCTGTCAGTCATGAGGACTAAAATCATCCTCAGCCTCCTTGTCTACCATTGTAGGTGGTTGAATCCTTCTACAGTTGCAAACCCCCTCTTTTTGATCCATTCAAGCATCCTTTATGTCTATAGTCCATCCAGGTAGGTCCTTTTCATATTCCATTCATTTCTTCATTCTGTTATGCAGACGCAAGAACACCGAAGCCGAGCAACTAAAGCCTTGCCATAAAGCCTTGCAGAGAAGGATGAGAGCGAAGGAGAACACTTATCGTCCAAGGTTTTAACCCAAGGAACAAGTGGCCAAAGCTGGGGATACCAGCTGAGAATGCACCCTTTATATATTGCATGAGATGGTGTACAGACCAAGCTGTGTTACAGATAAGGTGTGAACGTAATCTATTTATGGTAGGTGATATCTCATGGGTGTGAGAGAGTTCTGTGATATGGAAGCGTAGTGACGGTAATTAAAAGAGTGAGGTGATCACATGTTATGACATCATATGATGTCATGGTCTAGGCCGAGTCATGTGATCTGGTCACATGACTGGTAAATGAATGAAGAAAAAGTGAAAAATAATTAGGTCAGCATATACGATATAACACATTCATCCAGACTCTTTCTTTCAATCTGCCTGTTTGTTCTGGGACCAAATTGTGTCTGCCCAGTACCAGATTCATTTCATCTGGACCAGATCTTTTAGCTTAACATACCTGCTATTATGAACCATGTGCACCTAATTTTTCATCCTTCACTCTTTTCCTACATTCCTTTCACCTTCCGCTCCTTTTAGTCATGTGACCTCCCATGAGGCTGATCACATGACTAGTCATGTGATGAGTCCACCCCTGACATCATCATCAATGTCATAGCCTCTAGGGTTACATGTTGACAACCCATAGACTACCCTAACCCTCATCTCCATTGGATCTCTACAGCAATCCTGCCACCTCCTAGATCTCCCGATCTAACCTAATCTTCTTCCCATGTATCACATCTATTTATCTAGATTCCATCTCTGCAGATCTCAGGGCTTGCCTCACAGCAGCCTTGCACATCTCATCTCCATCTGCACTTCCATTCTCTACCCACAGTCATTACTGTCTTACCATATGTAGCATAGCCTTATCTATTATCACCATATAAAGTAGTGTACTGCTTGGTCTGTGCACAGGCCTTGCCAATATATAAGGCAGCAGTCTTAGCTGGCTAAACCCCAGCTTTGACCACTTGTCTAGTTCACCACTCTTGGGCCCCTGGGACTTGGGTTAAAACCTCGTCTGCTATGGGCACTCCCTTGATGTGGCTCGCTGGCACTTGTAGCTCCCCTGCCAGGGTTACAGGCTTTCTCTCTTTGCTGGCTAGCCTTGTTATCAGCTGTTTGGTTTGGTTTTTTTCCAGCTGAAGGGTCTCCCCATTCCCTTTCAATGGTTTCTCGATGAAACCATAACACCTGCTGGATGCCATTTGGCCCTGGATTAGTTAGATCTTGTAGATAGAAGTCCACAGGTATTCCTGAGACTATAAAACCAGTGTATTACACCTTAGAATGGATCTTTCTCACATCCCCCATCTTCCATCCTTAAGTCTGAGGGCTAGTTGCCTAGGTCCTCACTCACTTAGCCTATGTCTCCTGGCCCTCTCCCTTAGGTTGAGTTTATACTCACACCCATTTCTTTTATCTGATCCTTATCTACTCCGGATAAGATCTGTGTTTTACACCATCTCCTCCCTTTGTTCCACCTCCTAGTCCCTCATCTGCTCCACATACCTCTTCACCTAGACATACTTTATCCCCTTCTTGCCAACCCCAAAAGAAACCTTGCCCTCCTATGCCTGCTCCTCCACTCCACCCTCAGCATGAATGTCATGTGCCCAGGCAGCCCAACAATGTGTATGGTGACAACCAACACCTAGTGGATCAGCTGAAGGATATAGAGTGTACCTCTCATTGGCACAATGTTATTGAGCCTGGCCCTTCTAGGATTTCAGCTCCAAAAGAGGATATACTAGGTCACTTCCCAGGCACCCCTTCTTCACCACCTGAAGATGCTACATCTCCATCGTCTCCCACTGCTCTTAGCAAGGAGGATGTTGAAAAGCTGTGTCAGGAAGGGGGAGTAGACCTTGTCATATATCTATTGAATAAGGCAATTGCACCAGCTGATTCTGCAGGATTGAAGCTGATTCACAAATGGACTTTCAGGGATATCCTTAAACTATCTACTGCAGACCAGAAGGAGTGGAAGGCCACTTGCCACAAGTGGCTGAAGATGTTTAAAAAGTGAGACATATATGAACTGGTAGATTGCCCTAAAAATCAGCAGATCATTAAGAACAGATAGGTCTTTGATGTCAAACCAGACAGTTGAAAGCATGCACAACTTGTCACAAAGAGATTTTCCCAGATTGAAGGACTCAACTTTGATCAAATATTCTCTCCAGTTATGCACTTCAAGACAGTGTGACTTATGCGTGCACTAGCTGCCCTGGAAAACTGGCATATCAAGACTATAGATATCCACAGCACCTATTTATATGGCCACTTGGATAAAGAGATCTACATGGAACAGCCAGAGGGATTTAAACTTCCTGGTCAAGAGGACAAAGTCCTCCACCTACTCAAGGCATTATATGACCTTAAATAGACTGGATTGGCATGGTGAAAGGCTCTCAATGAGTTTATAGAAGAACTCAGCTTCAAATGCCTCAAGTCAGACGCTGGCTTATTTCTCTACAGAAAACATGCCACCCATATGGTTATTGTAATTGTTTATGTAGATGATGCCATGTTCTGTGGTCCCAGCAAAGAGATCATGAATGAGGTCAAGGCTCTTTTCATGAAGAAGTGGGAATGTTGAGATCTTGGTATAGCCACTGAGTTTTTCCATATGCACATATGCTGCTCTGGACACCAGGTCTTAATTGATCAATGTGAATATCTCAAAAAGGTCCTAGCACAATTTGGCATACAGAATGCCCATGTTGCACCCACTCCCTTACCTCAGGGGTACTATCCCCTAGACAATAACCAGATTTCTGATGCTGGAACTCACTCACAATTCCAATCTATCATTGAGTCTCTCCTGTACATCATGCTAGGCACTCGCCCAGATATTGCCTATGCAGTAACTGCCCTCTCAAGGCATACAGCAAACCCCACAGAAGACTATGTGAGCAAAGTGTTATGACTTCATCAAGAAGTCGACAGAAGGGGACGGAGAGACTTTTCAGCCAGAAGAAACCAAACCTACAGCTGATGACAGAGCTATGTACCTGGCAAAGAGAGAAATGCTGTAACCTTGGCAGGGGAGCTACAAGTGCTGGAAGCCCACCGGAAGGAGAACCCTTAGCAGATGAGATTTTAACCTAAGTCCCAGGGGCCCAAGAACAGTAAACTAGATAAGTGGTCAAAGTTGGGGTTTAGCCAGCTGAGACCACTGCCTTATATATTGGCAAGGTCTGCACACAGACCAAGCTATACACTACTATACATGGATATATATTATGCTACATATGGTAAAATGGTAATGACCATGGGTAGAGAATGGAAGTGGAGATCGAGATGAAGAGCTCGAGGCTGCTGTGAGGTGAACCCTGAGATCTGCATAGATGGAATCTAAGATAAATAAGGTGTGATACATGGAGGGGATTAGATCAGATCAGGAGATCTAGGAGGTGGCAGGATTGCTGTGGAGATCCAATGGAGATAAGGGTTAGGGTGGTCTAAGGGTTGTCAATGTGTAATCCTAGAGGCTATGACATTGGTGATGAGGTCAGGGGCTGGACTCATCACATAACTAAAGGAGTGTAAAGATGTAAGGAATGTGGTGAAAGAGTGAAAGATGAAAAGTTAGGTGCATGCAGTTCATAACACAAAGTGCTGTATATTTGTCACTACTTGCTTGGTACTTGCCACTACTCCCTAGTCTATGATGGCACTTCTGGGAATGGGATAACTGCTTGTACAGACTCAGACTGGGTGTTATGACGGAGTCAGAACACCGAAGCCAAGTCTTCTAAATGCTTGCTGTAAAGCCTCACAAAAAGAATGAGAGCAGAGAAGTACACTTATTGTCCAAGGTTTTAACCCAAGGAACAAGTGGCCAAAGCTGGGGATACCAGCAATGGACACACCCTTTATATATGTCTACTTACAGTGCACAGACCAGGCCATGTGTTACATGCATGTATAGATAAGGTATGAACTAATAATGTATTTGGATGTGATATCCCATGACTGTGGGAGGGGAATCAGAGATTAAAAGGGGACAATAGCCATGAGACATGACATCATGAGTCTAGGCCCATGACCAGTCACGTGACTGAAGTGTGAGAAGGAAAAAGTGAAAAATAATTAGGTCAGCATATATGATATAACACTGGGCTTCTAACCCAAACACCAGATGCTCTCAAATTAGTTAGTTCTTGAAACTAGCTGGAGGCATTTTTTCATGGCAGACATGCATGCAAAAAGTTGTCACCCTCTCCTCTACTGAGGCTGAGTATATTGCCTTATCAGATTGCAGCCATCAGGTAATATGGATTCACCAGTTACTTGGTGAAATGGGATACTGCCTAAACATAATCTCTATCTGTGGAGATAACCAAGGATCTATCTTTATGGCTTCCAACTCATATGAGGTTTAGAGCAGCATTGTCTAAGAACACTAAGAACACTATGCTCAGTCGTTGTGGGAGACAAACGGACTGACTGTCATTACCTAAGAACACTACGCTACAAGCAGTAGTTAGTACATGCGCTATGGTAATGTATCATATGTGGCTTACCTCAGTCATTGTGGGAGACAAACAGACTGAGGTACTGGAACTAAGTACAAGACGTGATATACCTATGGTGCCACTGGCTGTACAAAGGGGATGAAAGAGATCAAAGGGAACAAAGGGAAGCACAAAGGCTCAAAGGCCTGGTACAGTGACAAAGTAAGATAAAGGAAGAAAGGAAGAACTTGTCATAACTTGATACTATAATCACCGGGCGATGCTGTCAGGTCCAAGTGGTGGCTGTGCATGTGCTTGTGCATTCTAACACTCCCCCTCAAGCCATGTGCAGTCCCAATTTGGAGGTGAAGTGTTTGACCTTGGGGGAAGGTAGCACCTTGGTGAAGATGTTGGCCACCATGTCACCTGTTGGGCAAAAGATAAGACGTATTTTACCGTCATCAATGATCCAACGTATAAAGTGGAAGCGGATGTCTATGTGCTTCGTACGAGCGTGGTACTGATGATCCTTGGCAAGTGCGATGGCAGATTGATTGTCAGAAAAGAGCGTGGTCGGCTCATTGATGGGGGTGAAGAGCTCAGAGATGAGTGTGCAGAGCCATAAAGCTTCCTTTGCTGCATGGGTAGTGCCCACATACTCGCTCTCAGTAGTCGAGAGGGAAACAATCTCCTGTCATTTAGAGCCCCAGGACACAGCACCACCGTCAATGAGAAAAGCATACCCAGATACGGTGTGCCGGTCATCATTGACACTTCCGTCAGCGTCAGTATACCCCACCAGCGGCTTGCCACATCCTCCATAAGTCAAACGGAGTCCTCGCGTCCCAGCAAGATACCTATAAATACGTTTCACGGCCTCCCAGTGCGCTTGACTGTAGTTGAAAGAGAAGCACGAGACATGTGTGACTGCATACGAGATGTTGGGACGAGTGCCAAGTGCGGCATACATGAGGGATCCGACAGCTGCTTGATAGGGAATGTGTTTCATGGCGGCGTATTCAGCTGCCATGGCGGGTGATTGTGCGGTTGTCAATTTCATGCTCGGGTCCATCGGCATGGAGATGGGTTTAGCATCCTCAAAGTTAAAGCAACACAGGATTGACTCAACATACGACTTCTGCAAGAGGGAAATCTCTCACATATCCCTGTCGCATGTGACTTTGATGCCTAGGAGCCAATGAAGCTCTCCCAAATCCGTGACCTCTACATACTGTCCGAGTTAGTCTTTTATGGCCACGATAAGTTCTATGGCAGTAGCCATAATCGTACAATCATCCACATGTATGACAATGATCATGATGGTGGTCCCTTCCTTTTTGATGAAAACTGCCTGGTCCACCTCACACTGTCAGAACGACATACGTATGACTAATATCTCCATGAGCCGTTGGTACCATCAGCGACCACTCTGTTTTAAACCATATAAGGTTTTTCATAGGATACAAACCTTGTATGGATGCTCTGGATCTGCATAGCCTGGTGGTTGACACATGTAAATTACCTTGTGATCTCCAAGCGTGCTGTTTAGGTAGGCTCCTTTGATATCTACTTGGTGAAGCTTGAGGTTGTATTGTGCGGCGAGAGTGAGTATGGTCCTTATTGATGTGAGTCTTGCAACTGGTGCGTAAGTGTCGAAATAATCAACGCCAGGGACTTGAGAGAAACCTTGAGCGATGAGCCATGCCTTGTAGTGTACAACGTTTCCAGCTGCGTCCTTCTTCACTCGAAACACCCATTTGGAGCCTATAATATTGGCATTGGGCGGTGGGTCTATGAGCTCCCAGGTGTGTGCTTTGTCAAGTGTGCTGAGCTCCTCTTGGATTCCCTGCTCCCACTTCAGCCAATCAGGGTGTCATCAGGCTTCAGCGAGGGTGCTCGGTTCGAGAGCTTCAGCCACTGTGCTGGCTTGCTCAACAAGCATGGTGAGCTCTTTTTCGTCATAATCCTCATTGTACCTGTTGGCTATGGCCGCTGATTGCTCTTCATGCTGTTCAGCATGTGGGGCGGCTGGCTCTGGAATCGGAGGAGGGAGGAGGATATCACGAGGGAGACGAGATGAGGGGGTCTGGCTGACGATGTCGAGAACCCACTGGCTCGGTTTGCGGATACACTAGGCACATGGTTCAGGAACGTCAGGAGGTGCCATCAGCTGTGGGGGTGGAGTGGTTGTATTGGTGGTGGCATGATCGGGTGCCAAGACAGTGGCATTTGGTGGTGGCATGGTGGCACTGACTAATGGCTGCATTAGCGTGACTGTGACAGGGTGCTGGGAATTGCCGCTATCTGCTGCAGCGTGTTCCTCCCCCTCAGCGGTTGGCATGCTGTCAAAGTAGAAGTCATGCTCGATGGTCACACTACGGGTCTTAGGCCAGTAAACGTGACAAGCGTACTCCATGCGGTCGTCAACATCAATCCATCGACCGACCTCAATGCACCCATCAAGTTTCGTCCCCTTGCCAGTCCGAATGTAGATGGTCGAACCCCAGGCCCTCAAGACGCTCAAATCGGGAGCACAACCCATAGCTACCTCATACAGGGAATGGCTGTCGAGGACCTTAATGGGTGTATGATTCTTAAGCCACACGACATGACGTGCTGCTTCTCCCCACAGGTACTTCAGCAACCTGCTGTCATGCAGTAGCGCTCGAATGTGCTCCAGAATGATGCAATTCAGTCGCTCGGTGACACCATTGTGCTGCAGGGTATTGTGCGCAGTAAGTCATTGTACCATTCCCTAACACTGAAGATATAACACGAAATCCTTTCCTAGGTATTCTCCCCCTCGATCTGAGTGGAGGAGTTGCACTTTCGCAGTAAGCTGGTGGTCCAGCCATGCCTCAAATCCTCAGTATGCCTCAAAGGTCTCGCTCTTCTGATGCAGCAGGTGAATATGCATCAAACGCATGTGGTTGTCAGTGAACGTGACATAGTAGCGCTGTCCACCAATGGTCGCAATGGGTGAGAGACCCCAAATGTCGGAGAATACCACGTCCCCAGTGGAGGAAGAACGTGGCCCCTTGCATGCTTTCACGATGGCCTTACAGGTTGCTTTTCCATAAGCGCATGACTTGCAAAAGGTGTGGTCATCATGTTCGAGGTCGAACTTCAACCCACTGACCATTCCTGTTTCAGCTAGCTTGCATGCAATGGAGGGTGCGATGTGGCCAAGTCGCCTGTGCAATTCCATTATGGTAAGACATTCATCTGTGGCTGCAGAGTGGTCATACTCATGCACAACGCGATATAGACCTTTTGTAGAACGTGGGATGCAGCCAATCGTGGTGCCATCTCTCCCCCTGATGGTGCAAAAACCATCTGCGAATGTAGTTGACATACCCATCTCGTTGAGCCTCCCGATGGAGACAAGGGTATACCCAACCTCAGGTGAGTACAGTACTTTGGTCAGATGGAGCGGGGAGGTGGTTACACCATTGGGTACATTGATAATCAGGTTCCCAACACTGACGGCAGTGAAACATTGTTTATTAGCTGCAGTAAAGGATTTCGGGGGGATTGGCTGTATGTCCGTCATCTGTTCTCAGTCGGGGGTCAAGTGACATGTCATCCCAGAGTCATAAAGATCCACCCTCAACAGGTGAGCGGGCACCTTGGTCCCTGGGTCTTGTTCAGATGTGGGAGCAACCACATCGGTGAGTTCCACTATCTCTTCATCAAGTGAATGCTTGTCATTGTTATCTGCTCCATTTGGGTTGCAACCTAATGGTTTGTCATCCCCAACCTCCGAGAACCAGTCATCAACGCAGTCGTCACCAGGTGCATCCTCATCGCTCTCATCTGAAGTGATCGACTGTAGATCAGGAAGGGAATCATCATTATCTATGACGCCGAAAACCCCATTGTCTTCATCATCAGGAGCCGCTATGTGGGCACTACTGGTAGGTGGTGTCATGGTCTTTTTATCGCCAGTAGGTGCCTTGTCACATTTGGCTGCCAGGTGCTGATCCGACCTGCAGGTCCAGCACTGCTGCTTTGGGCAATTGCCTCGAGAACCACGACCGCCTCATCCTCGCCCACAGGAGCTAGATGGCATGGTAACAGCCATTGCCTCGTCTCTGTCCTTGGTGTCATTACAGTGCATACTTTTCACCTTGAACCGATCAGCTTCCTCGCTGATGAGGGAGATCAAGGTATCAGGCTCGATCGTTTTTGTTGATGCATACAAGCAAGCTGTCGCAAGCTGGGAGGATGCGAAGTTGGTGAGTGAGTGAGGGAGTGACCTAATAATCATTGATCTGTAGTCCTTTTCATTGATATCCACCCCAACAGAGGCTAACTCCTCCCGTTTTGTTCGCAGATCATTGAGGAATTGGCGAACATTGCCACCTTTCAACATCTTGGATTCAAGAAACTGTGACCATAGTTCCGTTTGAGCATAAGCCCCCTTCTCCATGTACTCCCATGTGATCTCTTTCCACATGAGTTCAACGGTGGCTAACTTTCATACTTTCAATGCAGTCGAGTCGGGGATACACTGAGTGAGTAAGTGTTTCAAGATACCCTCATTTTTCTTCCACTTATCTATCTCCGTCTTTTCATTCGCCGTAGGTGGAGTCTGGCCCATTGGCATTGTAGCTGTGCCATCAAAATGGCCCCACATCTCCTTGGCTTCAATGGCCACCTGAAAATGGAAAGTGAAGATGGCCCAATTCGTTCCTTTGACATCTAGCTTCAGAACGTTGCTCGGGAGGGTGTCTGTGGTCAATGGAATAGTGGTAGTCATCGTGCAAGGTTAGATTGATCTTTGTTTCTTTAAGCGAGGAGCTTGGGGCTCATAACCTATGAGATTTAGAGCAGCATTGTCTAAGAACACTAAGAACACTATGCTCAGTCATTGTGGGAGATAAACGGACTGACTGTCATTACCTAAGAACACTATGCTACAAGCAGTAGTTAGTACGTGCGCTATGGTAATGTATCGTATGTGGCTTACCTCAGTTGTTGTGGGAGACAAACAGACTGAGATACTGGAACTAAGTATGAGACATGATATATCTATTGTTACAAATCCCCTTGCACCTAACTTTTATTCCTGTCAGAACCACGATTTTCCCACGTCTACATTACAATATTTACGCCTTATCTTAAACCCCTTTCCTTAATCCACCGCTTACCTTAGCATTTCTTTCACTATTTCACTAATTCGGGTCTAGGCTACCCTCATTTGCTCATTCCATTCCATCTACGTCAAGGTCTAGCCTATTGACACGACCTCTGACGATATTCCATATTTACAACGTCACACTACGTCACTCCATTCTATTTATCAGCCGCTTACTCATCGGCTTACTTATATTTCATCACCGATCGTAGACCGATCACATTAACCTATTTATATCCATAGATCGTTGATCCGTCAGCAATACCGGGTCAAGGGCTTCGCTCGGATCTTAACCAGATCTCGATCGTTGCTTAGGGCTTATCAGGCATTAGGGTTACGTATACCTATATAAGTAGTACATATCCTGTAAATAGCCTTCGTTCTTGGAATTCTCATCGCTGTGGCTCAATCTCTGTGTGTGTGCCATTGCCGCACCTTAGTTTGTCCATAGTTTCGGCCTCACTCGCTTCTCACTTTGAGTTGCTTGTGTTGTTCCTGATAATTCCCACACTCCTTTCCCTTCACTCTCCTTCACCTCATGTTCGTTACGTCATGTGACCTCCACGAGGCCAATCACATGACCAGTCACATGATGAGTCCAGACCCTGACGTCATCTATGACATCATAGCCTCAAGGTTGCCACCTGGCAAAACCCTAGACTACCCTAGACCCTCATCTCCATCGGATCTCCACAGCAATCCTGCCACCTCCTAGATCTCCCAATCCGATCTAATCTCCCATTGTATCCATTAGTATATATTGGATCTCAATCCCAATCCTTGGATCTCCGATCCTATCTCCTAGGACTACGATCTAGATCTCAGGGCTCGCCTCCTTGCAGCCTGACCTCTTTAATCTCCGTCCTTCCATTCTTTCATTACGCTTACCGTAGTTACGTTCATTACCATGTATAGTAGTGTACTGCTTGGTCTGTGCGCAGACCCAGGCAATATATAAGGCCAGTGGCCTAAAGCCGGGAACCCCAGCTTTAGCCACTTGTCGATTGGCTCCTCCTCTGTCTGCTAAGG
>JBBPKS010000298.1:0-15145 GCA_038089355.1 Pulveroboletus ridleyi | reverse complement strand
CCATTTGCGTAATCGTAGATCGATTCAGTAAAGAAGTTATTTATGAACCATGTAAAAAGGCAACATCCTCAATGGATCTCGCCAAAATATTTAGGGACGCTGTATGGTGTATACACGGCCTCCCCTCTACCATCGTATCAGACCGGGGTCCGCAATTCATCTCGGAATTCACAACCGAGTTGTGCAACCTTCTTGGGATCTCACAGAAGATTTCCACCGCGTATCATCCCCAGACGGATGGGCAAACTGAACGTATCAATCGGGAAATGATACAATACCTCCACACCTACGTTGCGAAGAAACAGGAGGAATGGGCAGACTGGATCAAAATCGCCCAATTCCATCACAATTCCTCCCTTTCTTCTTCTCACGGGTCGATCCCGTTCGAGATCACGCGGAACTATTTCCCTCACCTCGGATTTGAGGGGTCATCCTCATCCCTGGCTGGTGCCTTCACACATTCTGCTGGCAAGTCCCACGCAGAAGTCCAAGAAGCTCTAGAAGCTTCTCGTCAGAAGATGATTGAACGGACAGACGAAGAAGACCCTACTCCGTATCAGATCGGAGATAAAGTTTGGCTCAGCACGGAAAACTTGAAGTTACCGTATGTCGCCAAGAAGCTCACCCAACGATGGATCGGACCTTACGACGTTATTCGGTCGATGCCTAACGTAGTAGAACTGCGTCTCCCGAAGAACGCGCACTTCCACCCGGTAGTTAATACATCCCGGGTCAAACCATATCATGCCCCCCTTGATGGGCAGCCAATCTCCCGCCCGGATGCGGTCGAGGTTAACAAAGATGGTCATAAAGAGTATGAGGTCGATCACATTGTGGGCTCGCGCCTCCGTCGTGGGAAATTGGAATATCGTGTCTGCTGGAAGGGATATGGCGACACCGACGACACGTGGGAACCTGCCATCAACCTGCAGAACACCCTGGATGCCATTGATTCATTCCACCACTCCAATCCCTCGGCCCTGCGCCCGCTTCGCAGCCTTTCCCTTGCTGCTTTCAACTCTCTATTCTCCGACTATGGTCCCCCCAGTGGGGCGCCCATCCAACCGACTCGCCTGGAATACGAGTCCTAGGAGGGGGGTAGTGTTATAACATATATGCTAACCTAATTATTTTTCACTTTCACTTCACTCGTTCACCAGTCATGTGACTAGATCACATGACACGGCCTAGACCATGACATCATATGACGTCATTACACATGGTCACCTCACTCTTTTAATTACCGTCACTACACTTCTCAATCACAGAACTCTCCCACACCCGTGGGACATCACTTACCATACGTAGCATTTACTCACACCTTATCTGTAGCACAGCTTGGTCTGTGCGCATCCCCATGCAATATATAACGGGTGTGTCCTTAGCTGGTATACCCAGCTTTGGCCACTTGTTCCTTGGGTTGAAACCTTGGACGATAAGTGTACTCCTCTGCTCTCATTCTTTCTGCGAGGCTTTACGGCAAGCCTTCAGTTGCTCGGCTTCGGTGTTTGTGCTCTGCATAACAGAACCGGGTGTACACCTTGTGGAAGAAAAGGTGGGCAATGCCTTTGGCGGTGACGGTTTTCCGGGTGGAGCATAGAATTACCCCCTTCGTAAGCCCATGGTCGACCATGACCAAGAGACTATCAAAGTCAGAAGACTTGGGGAGGTCAGTGATGAGGTCGCAAGAGATTTGTTGAAAGGGGCAGGTGCAGGAGGAGGCGATGGGAGTGAGCGGTGCGACAGTGGGGTAAGTATTGGCCTTCATCTGCTGGCAGGGACCGCACCCTTCGACAAAGCGGCAGACAAAGGCGGCAAGGCCAGGCCACGAGTAGTCATGAGAGACGAGCTGGCGGGTTTTGAGGTACCCAGGGTGGCCGGCGGAGGGGTGGTCATGAGCGTGGGAGACGACCTTGTGGCGGAGGGTGTCAGGGACGTAGACGCAGCCCTGGTAGGTGAGGATGCCGGCGTCGTAGGACCAGTCAGACAAGCGGGAGCGGAATTTGGAGGCAACCGATCCCTCAAGCGTGTGAAGGGCATCAACAACGACGGGGTCGGAGGGGGAGGAGGCAGCGACCTTGGCTGCAAGGTCAGTGTTGATGAGTTTGATAAATAGGTCATTGGGGAGGAGGACGACGTCCTCATTGTCAGTGTCGTCAGAGGACACAAAGTCAGGGCGGCGGGATTGGGCATCCGGGGCAGAGAGGGTGGAACTGGGAACATGGGTGAATTTCAAGTCGAAGTCTGCAAGGTCCAGAAGCCAGCGGGCTTGCTGGCAATTAAGCTTGTGAGGTTCCCGGAAGTAGGTGAGGTTCTTGTGGTCTGTGAGGACAGAGACCACAAAAGGGGAACCATGGAGGTGATGACGCCATGCTTTGAGTGCACAGATGACAGCAAGGAGTTCGTGATCATAGATGTCATAGTTATGTTTGGCAGAGCAGAAGGATTGGGAGAGGTAGGCGCATGGTCAGAGGTCCCCGTTACCATCGGGTTGGAGGAGGACGCCGCCTGTTGCCCATTTTGATGCATCAGTGGTAATGGAGAATGATTTGGTCAGGTCGGGCAAGAGAAGGATGGGTGCTGAGGTGAATGCTTTTTTTAGGCGGGTGAAGGCAGAGATGCAAGCAGGGGACCAGTTCCAGGGGTGGTTCTTTTTGGTTAGGTCAAGGAGGGGGCGAGCGATGGTGGAATAGTCAGGGATAAATCGCCGATAGAAGTTGGCAAAACCCAAGAAAGACCTGACGTCCTTCACCTTTAGAGGGGTTGGCCATTCAGCGATTCCGGCGAGTTTGATAGGGTCCATGGCAAGTTTGCCAGGTTTGACCACCATCCCGAGGTATTCAACTTCGGCAGTGGCGAAATCACATTTCTCCAGCTTGAGGTGGAGGTCGAGTTCAGTCATTTGTTTGAGGACGCAACGAGTGCGTTCGACATGGGTTTCCTCATCTGGGGAGAAGATGAGAAGGTCGTCCATGTAAATAACAAGCCACCCTTCAGCAATAAGGTCGTGGAAAGAGTCGTTCATAAAACGTTGGAAGGTGGCAGGGGAGTTGGTCAGGCCAAAGAACATGACTGTCGGCTCGAACAGACCCTTATGGGTGAGAAAGGCTGCTTTCCAGCAGTCGGATTCCTTGATTCTGACATTATTATATCCCCATCGAATGTCGAATTTGGTGAACACTTTGGCACCTTGGAGGCGTTCGACAAGGTCTGAGATGAGGGGGAGAGGGTAGGTGTCACGAACAGTGTGTTCATTGAGGTATCTGTAGTCTTGGCAAGGGCGCAGTTTCCCATCTTTCTTTTTGATGAAGAAGAAGGGAGACGATTGGGGGGATTTAGAGGGTCGGATCTTCCCAGTGTGAAGGTTTTCTTCAAGGAAGTCCTCTGTGGCTTTCTTTTCGGCTTCGGTGAGTGGGTAGAGTTTGGCTGATTGTGATTTAAATGTTTCATCGAGTTGGATAGGGTGATTGTAGAGATGAGAGGGAGGAAGATGATCAGCAGACTCTTTGGAGAATACTGATGCGAAGTCGGCAAATTTGGGTGGTAACCGTACCTCTTTCTTTTCAGTGAGGGCTTCGATGGTGAGGTCGGTGGTGGTGGTAAGGCGTTTAACAATTACCTTGTCCTCCCATGCTTTCCATTCCTTATAGGTCGGCCATCTATGTCCTCCCCAATCCTGGAGGTAGTCGAATAGGGTGCTATCCTGGTCTTGTTCTACTTGAACATGGCGAATCTGGACAGGGTCTGGGATGTTCGCCACCTTGGCTGCATGTTCCATGAGCCAATTTGTCTCGGAGGGGGATTCTATTGGTTCGGCAGGCGGCAGGGAGTCGGAGATGGGTAGGAGGATGGTGCTTGTTGACCAATTGATGAGGGGGTTTGCGTTTCTCAGCCAGGGCATTCCAAGAATGAAGGGGTCGTCCCCACAGTGCATGACGTGGAAAACCTCTGAGTAGGTCAATCCTTCGATGGTAAAGGACAGGGTGACGGAGAACTTGATCCTCCTTTATTTGGGGTATCGTCTGCATTCCAAACTGGGACAGGTTTTGGGAGTTTGGTGAGCAGGATATGGTGTTTTTTGATGAAACTCCAATCTATGCAAGATCAGGTAGCCCCAGAATCTACAAGGGTGCGAGTGTTGACGACTTTCTGACCAGTAGCAAATACAATCGGGATTCGTATTGCTCGGGGATCTTTAGCTACTAGTACACGGTGATTGGAGGAGGAAACGTGCGTCAAGGGCGTCCCTCCCTTTAAAAACCCTTGCCCCATCTGGAGAAGGTCACCCTCTTAATGGTTTCTTCAGGAGGGTCCTCTTCATCTTCATCGTCAGGGATGGGTTCGAGTTTTGGGAGTGATAGGGTTTCAACGATCTTTTTGACAGAGGCTTTCTTCTTCCCCAAACTGGGGAAGGTAGGGCAGGCGTTGGACATATGTCCAGGTTGGCGACAATGGAAGCAGAGTTTCATCATCATACATCTCTTTCATTCATCAGGTGTCATCTTTCCAATCTTGACTACATCTACGTCCATAGCATCAGGGTCCTTGGTGGGAGACGCAGCGGGTCGGAAGTAGTTGTATGGCTTTCCTCGCTTATATCCGTCCGCTTTTTCCCATTGGATGATGAAGTGAACGGCCTTCTTATACTATTCATCTATGGTGGTGGCGGGGTTATCCATGGAAAAGATACGTTGCCGAAGGGAGTCAGGGATTCCAGAGGCAAAGAAGTTGGTGAGGACGATATCATCGTCAATGGTGCTGAGAGAGACTTGGTTCTTGAACTTGGAGATATAACTGTTAATATTGGCGAGCCTCGAGACATGAGAGTCTGTGAGCCATTTGACTGCCTTAGAGATCACATCTTCATGTTGGAAAGTCTCCTTGAAACTTTTCACAAATTCTTCAAACGTTCCAAATCCTCCAGTGGGGTTGGCTAATTTCTGGGTTCTGAAGGTGTTGGCCCAAGTAGCGGCGGACCCACTTCTCATGAAGGAGAGGGTGAATGCGATTTTCTTGGCATCAGTGTTATAGATATCCCCATTGGTGATGAGGTAGAATTGTACAGAGTTGAGCCAGGGAATGGCTTTCTCGTAGGAACTGTCATAGTCGTTGGGCTTCCCGAGATGGAGTTTGGTTGGTTTGGTTGTCATTGGTTGGGGTGATGGGGGTGTGAATGGTGCTGGGGCTGGTGCTGGGGTTCGCGCTTGGGTGATTCTTGTTTGATGTTGTGCGTTTGCAAGGAGTCTGGGGAGGGTATGATGGGTGGCTATGGGGGTGGGCGATGGTGGGGTTGGTTCTCTTGGGATGGTTATTCCTTCTGCGAAGGTGACAGCGAGGGCTTGATCCTCGTGTTGTTCTTGGGGGGAGGTGATGTGGAGGTCTGGTGACGATGGGGGTTGTTCCTCCTTGGAGGATTGAGGTTTGGGTTCAGAATCGATGGGTTGGTGATCTCTGGTAGGTCTGAAGATCCTATCAGCAAGGCTGGGGGGGTGTCGTCAAGATATGGTGGTGGTTTAGGCGGAGCTAACCGCAGCTGGAGAGCTTAGACCTTTTGTTACACTTGATCCTGAAGGGTCGAGCGTGGACTTGGTAAGATCCTAAGACACTGAGGCAAGGGGGTACCCTATTGACGATAGGGTCGAGGATTCGTCCTGGTGGAGGCCAGATGGTTGACTACTCGTTGAAGCGAGTGGACCAAGGACAATCCCTTGTGATCGGGATGGGACGCAGGCAAGAGCTAAAGCGCTCACTCAGGTGTAGAGCGGAGACACAAGAAAAGGAATAGGATGTTATAATCCAAGTAGGTCTAAGCTGGGGTACATGAGATCTACTTGGGGTTTATATACGAGGACCAGGGGATGCTGAATAATCGTATGGAAACAAAAAGAACAATAGAGAACAAATGGCTGACTGAGCATTGAGTCAGCAAGCCAATGGCAGAAGTACAGCAATGAGTAATTGAAGAATATTCTAGAAGATGGAAGGGGAAACAAGCACGTGATGGAGGGAACAACGAGCTTAGCATGAGAAGAGCTAAGCGAGGAGAGATAAGTCTGAAGATAAAAAGAAGTAAAACAATAAATCGTAACATAAACCCCAAGTAGATTCCCTGTACTCTAGTTTAGACCTACTTGGCATATAACATCCTAACCTTTCTCTTTGTGTGTCTCTGCTCTACACTTGAGTGAGTGCTTTAGCTCTCCCCTGCGTCCTATCCCGATCACAAGGGATTGTCCTCGGTCCACCCATTCCATTGGGAAGTCCATTGTCTGGTCTACACCAGGATGAACTCTTGACCTTGCTGTTGGCAAGGTACCCCCTTGTCTCAGTGTCTTAGGACCTTTGCCAAGTTCACGTTTGACCCCTCGGAATCAAGCATAACACCAGGCTCTCCACCTTTTGCCGATGATGATTCCAATTCCAATAGAAGAGCTAGCATCAGAGTAAGCTGCTAGGTCTACATACTGGGGGGGGAGTTGGATGGGGCAGGAGATCGTTCCAGAGGAAATGGCATCATGCTACCAGACGAGGTCATCTTTAATGCCTTTGTCTGGTCTGTGCAGCATAAACAGTTTCTTGTTGCACACAGCTAACATGTGTTCTAGGGATGTTAGGTACACTTTGCCTGCTGGGATCAGCAAGGCTGTGTGTAGCAGTTTTCCATATAATTTTTGCACATCATTGAGGTGGTGTGTTGGACGTGCATTCCATTCCTCGATCTCTTTCAGGTATTTGGCTGTCTTTGCTGGGCTAAGGGATATGGTGCAGTCTCTCAGGTTCCAGACAAACCCTATGTATGTGGTTTCGTGACTAAAGGGTTGATCCTTGGATTTCTCCCAGGGTATGCTGAGATCGGATGATATACAATCTATGTCAGCAATGTTGTAAGTGAAGGTTAAGTCATGGTTTGAGCATGGAGAAGAGCCTGAGAGATCGCAGATGGGTTGTAGACAATCTTCATTGTATTCTTTGAATGTCCTGTCTTGGAGGGGGAGGCCCTGGAACCATATGCGGCCTCCAGCATATTGCTTGTGATTGGTCGTGATTATGTCAGCCTGCTCCTTTTGGATCTGGTTGTAGGAGTCAATGTGGGCTCTCAGGATGCGTAGAAAAATGTGATCGTCTATCCATTTGTTAAGAGGGCCTATGCCATGGGAATGGAAAATGTCCACTACAGCATCTGCAAGATGGCTGTAGCTTCCTGCCAAGGGGGTGGCACCAAAGGCTGTGCAGGTTTCAATGCATCCATGTGTGGGTGAGGTGCATATGACTGCAGCTGGCTACTGGGAGTGGTGTAGGGGAATGGTTCAGTATGCTTCAGCTATGTCTTGGATGGCTGCTTCTGATCCTGGAGGGAGGTTAGCAATGAGTAGGTAGACAATGGTGAATTTTCCCCAGGTGGTTGGGAAATCGAAATCTGAAGCAGCTATGTGAGAGTTAATGGAAGGAGAAGGGAATAGTGTGGATGGGTGGATGGGGAAGGAGAAGTTCTGTATAAGGCGGAATTTTCCTGGTTTGTTAGCTTTAGGGATTATGGAGAGGGGGGAGGATTGGATGGGGCCTAAGGCGTCTGCAATAAGGGAAAGGGTATATGGACCTAGGTATCTGCCTTTTTTGACTTTGTTGTCTATAATTCTACTTATTTCCTCATGGTAGGTATTAACAGATAGTGCATTAGGTGGTATTTGTGTCGTAGTTACTATAGGGAAGTTTAAGATGAAATCATACTTAATTCTGTCTGGTATGTCACTGTATTTATGGAACAGCTGGGCATCTTGTAGGGCGGTCCTCCAAACCTCATGTTTGTAGGGGGTTAGTGCCTGTAGCTTTCTGCGCTTGAGTGCATTTGCTAGCTCTGTGTGAGGGTGCACCACAGCCTGAGCACAAATGCAGGAAGTATTTTTGTTGGTTGCAGCCATCTCTTCTCTGCCACCTGGTGCAGAGACATTGGTCGGTTGCCCTTGTGATGAGTTGGTGGTTGAGTCGCTTGGCAAAGGTGTCATGTTTGTTATCCCACGTCCTTTCTCGGTTGCACTCAGTGGCTGGGGCAGCATGTAGTTCCATGCTGAGGCAAACTGTGCAGGGCAGTAGGTAGGGATTGGCCGTCTATGGGGGGGCAGAAGGATCGTACCCATTTATGGTTGGCTTCATCCTGCAGAAAGGGGGAGGCTGGCCTTCCCACATTGGTTGCAGTGCGGGCTTGGGAGGTGGTGGAGTTGGCAGTTTGGATGGTTGACAGTAGGGCTAGCAGTTTGTTGTTGGCCTGTTGGTCACACTGGTATGTGTCAGGTGTTGGATGTGGGTTGTCTGTAGATGGGATGATGTGGATTTGGGCAGTAGGGGCCCAGATATGTAACAGCATAGGTGGTGGGGCGTAGGGGCACGGGTATGTAGCGGCACAGAAAATGCATAGTGGCAGGTGGAGCAGGAAGGTGTGTGTTCAGGTTATGCCCAGGTACAACACGAAGGGGGGGGGGGAGTGGGAAGGAATGTGAGTGGAGGGGTGAGTGACCCAAGCAATGAGATTGCTTACCTCTTTGGCACTGGTGGCGGTGGCTGTTGCTGCACTGTCTACAATCTCAGAGCGAATGTCATCTAAGACTGATTACTGAATATACTTGAGGTTAAAGGAGTTGGAGGTGCCTAGAGTGTCATGCCACCTGCAGCAAGCTAGTGCCTGGTAGTGGATGAGCACTTTGCAGTGCCTATCATCAGGGTGGTGGTGCCAGCTGTGCAAGCTGAGAGCTAGCCAGAATTCTATGTGGATTTTGATGCGGGGTTCTTCCCAGCCGCATTCGCACATGACCTGTAGCATGTGGTGGGTGGCTTTGTCTATCTGGTGCCAGGTGAGATCTTTATCATCAACAATGTTCTGCTTAGCTTTTGTGGCCGCTAGTGGAATGAAAGAATGCAAGCCATTATTGTCTTGGGTGAGCGCTAGGGCCTTGTTGTCAGTGGAGTATGAAGTGGTCTGGGCATTAGCGAGACCTTTGTTGGTGAAGAAGAAAAGTTTGCAGAACTCTCCTTTGTGAAGCTTGTGGAGGGCAAGTGGGGACAGGAGAATGGGAGGGGATGTGGACATTGGGACATCCACAAACAGTAAAAACTTGTTGCAGTACTTCTTCCATTCATCCGCTCAGGCTTGTTCTTGTTCTTCATCCTTCAGTCTTTGGGTTTCTTCTTCCTGCATCCGTTGCTGGTTTTCTCATTGTTGGGCGAGTTGTATTTCTGCCTGGACCTGCATGTCCCAGTCGGCTTGGTCTAAGATATTTTGTTGGGTCCAGATCTCCACTAGCCTTTGGGCTGCTTGTTCTTGGGTGAGGTTGAAGTTGTCGATGAATAGTTGGCATGCTGTATCGTAGTGTTCTGTCAGGTAGTCTGGTTGGATGGCCTCATGAGGGTTTAGTTAAATGGGCATGTTGATGAACAGGTTATGAGAGTTGTGAATGGAAAGTGGTGAGGGCTAATCTAACAGGACTACGGGATTACTGGGACACAAAGTGGGCAGGAAGATGAGCAGTAAGCCCACTTCGTTTCTCACACATAGACTAAATCCTATGCTGTCTCATGACTCGACTCTCGTAGGTCATCATTTAGCATAACTTTACCTATACTTACACCACTCATGCAACCTCAAGCCAATGCTAGTGCCAGGTATAGCACCCTATTTTCAGAGATGAGTAAGCTCCATCAGCATAACTTTACCCATACTTATGCCACTTCTACTATAGTCTCAAGCCAATGCAAATGCCAGGCATAGTAGCCTATTTTCAGATGTGAGTGAGCTCTATCAGTGTAACTTTATCTATATTTACACCATCTATACAGTCACTATCTCAAGCCAATGCTAGCACCAGGCATGGCATCCTATTTTCAGATGCTTGTGATGTGAGTGAGCTCAACCAGCATAACTTTACCTATACTTATGCCACCCATATTATAGTCTCAAGCCAACACTAGCACTAGATATAGCATCCTAGCTTCAGATATTTGTGATGTAAGTCAATTCAGCATAACTTTACCTATACTTATGCTGCTCACCAGCCTCAGAAGCATGTTCTCTCAAACACCAGTACCACCCTCTGTGATGTGAGTCTGCTCAGTGGGTGTAACTTTACCTATATTTACACCACTTCTCCCATAGTCTCAGGACATCCATATGCAATCACCACCCCCAATGGCAGTAAGTCTGTAACCTATAGCCATTACTTACATATAATAATTTACACCAGCATCACTCTCTTCCACAACATGCTTATTTCAATACCTTGAACTTGCTAGTCAACCAGGAACTCAGCTTTCTTATTTGCCAGAAATGCAGCATCACTCTATTACAGGAAGAAAGTGCTCTCACTCATCTCTCTCAGAGACATCCAGCACTGCATATCAACCACACTGAGTTCATACAAGCAGCTGCAGAAATGAGACTAGCCCAGGATATTTCTCTGCCCATTCAAGGACCAAGAAATGAAATCCATGGTTTATCTGTACTTGATGCCTTTGCATGCAAGCACTGTCCTAAAGTCTATGTGTCAGCGGACAGCATGGGTATTCATCATTACAGACAGAGCACAACAATTAAATGTACAGGGCATAGGCATTTATCATGCTCTATGGGAAATATACCCAGCAGACATCTCTGGAAACAAACAGCTTTCTACAGAGCTGGTCAAGTCACTCTTGCAAGCCATAGAGGAAGAGTTTGACATTCCTTTCACTGGATTAGACAAGCACTTGATCATTTCATGGCTCATGATGACACAATGACATGAATACATGGCAGGAACAGACATCAACACCAAGTCCTTAAGCAACACAGTGTCTATTCCCAGAGATAACAATGTCACCCTGCCAGGTCTGTGCTCAGCAGTGAATGCCTACTTTCAAGAGGCACTCCATTTCTTATCCATCACAGACAAGCTCATGCTCAAACATTTGAACTCACCCAATCCCCTTCAAAAGTAAGTCTCATGTGTGTGTAACTATATGGAATACTTATGCATACCCTCTCAGTGGTATCTCTAACACATCACTTCACAAACATATGCTGGACAGAACCATGGCCAAATACACCCTACTTGTTATCACCTTGTTAGCCATGCTGCTAAGAACAGGCAGCAGTGATCCAGAGGCTGTGCTGAAACTACTCATTCACTGCAATCACCACCTTCCAAATCCGGACATTTGACCAAATAAACCACAACAATGGTAAGCACATACAAATAAAATTCTGCCTAAGTATTGCTAAAGTTACACTCACTCAACCTAGTCTCAAATCAACAACACCACCACCAATACCACCATCACCCCCATTTCCATGGTAAGTGACTTTTATTGTGTAAGTATTCCAAATACTTACACACATCTCTAGAAAACTGATGTTATCCAGGCATGTATCCACTACATGCATGAGACATAACATATATATTTAGCTTTCATTTGCAGGTTACTCAGGTCAACATGGAGGTACACGTCTGGTTGCTGAGAGTATAGAACCATTGTTGTTTCTTTAATTATGTTGTCTGTATGCAACCAATGACTAATGTGTGCTTTCCATCAGAGACACGGAAAATAATTTTTGAGTCTGTTAAATGGGTATCATGGACTGCATACTTTGTTGATACTATACTTGTATACGTTACATGTTCTGACAGCCTCAGTCATATGAGGGAAATTTGACATCCGATTTATCATTGGTTACGAATGCAAATCCCGTGCCCCACTGCAATATATGTAAGACATGCGCAACAAGGTACCAGAGGTACCCTTCCCATGTATATGCCACATACTGCCCCATGTACACAACATATATCTTGCCCATATCACACCTAGTAGAATCACAAAAGGATCCATTGTTCAATCTAGGTACCTCTAGGACATGCAATACAGGATGTCTACCATACGAGCTCGTGCTGGATCGTGACTTGCCACTCTGGGTTGAGGTTGGACAACAATTTCATCCCCCTCCTCGAGCCAGGGCAATCAAGCAAGTCATCCTGGAAAATTTTAATCATAATACTAACAAGGCCACTGTGAGATTGAGAATGGAACGGTAGGCAAAATGCAAGCTTACCTTGCTACTTGCTCATTAAAGGCAGATGTCGAGGTTGCTTCCATGCATGCGGTATCACGTAGGACGCTGAGAACGTAGTCGACATAGTTCCAGAACTTCTTGCTGTTGAAACGACAGGCTTTGCCATTGAGTCCGAATCCAGAGTCCGAAACCTCCAAATCATCAATATCGACTGCCTGTGTATCCCCATCAGTAGAATCAGGGTTCAGGCCGGCGTTGGGTGAATCATCGTGGCTACCATCCACTCCATAATTGAACTCGGGCTCAGGGTGTCAGATTTGGGCAACCGTGCACACAGCCACAATGGCCCGAATCCCTTTGTCCTCGTGTGCCTCTGTACATACAACCCCGTTTGTATCCGTTTCATCTTTTTCTCCTTTATCCCTTTCACCCTTTGTGATCATGTTGCCTTTGTACTGCCAAGTGGCAACATAACTATTTAGTCGCCCATTTTCTGACACACACCTCAGTACATTTGCCCATCGCAATGACTGAGGTGAGTATATAGTCTACACTACGAACGACCATACTTACAACTCGGGTAGACCCTTGCTCGCAGGTAATACCCTAGAACGTTTGCCCGTCGCAATGACTGAGACCCTTGCTCGCAGTTCTCCCTCGTGTGTCTCCTCTCATAGCCTTTTCAGGTTATGAGCCCCAACCTCCTCAGGTAAAACAAATCGATCAAACATCTCGCGAACATGACTACTACAATTCCACTCACAACTGATACCCTCCCCAACAATGTTCCGAAGCTCAACATCAAAGGAACGAATTGGGCGATCTTTTCTTTCTGCTTCCAGGTCACTGTCGAGGCCAAAGAAATGTGGGGTCACTTCGATGGCACTGCCACTAAGCCGATGACGCAAACCCCACCGATGGCTGACGAAAAAGCAGATGTCGATAAGTGGAAGAAGAACAAGGGGATATCCAAGCACCTACTCACTCAATGTATTCCAGACTCGACTGTGCTGAAGGTGCGGAAGCTGGCTACTGTAGAGCTGATGTGGAAGGAGATATCATGCGAGTATACGGAGAAAGGGACATATGCACAGACTGAGCTCCGCGCTCAATTCCTGGAATCCAGGCTGTCGAAAGGTGGCGACGTTTGCCAATTCCTTGATGACCTGCGAATGAAGCGCGAGGAGCTAGCGTCAGTAGGGGTGGATATCGACAAAAAAGATTACCGCTCCACGATAATCCGGTTGCTTCCAAATTCGTTAGCAAACTTCGCATCCACGCAACTTGCAGCTGCCCGCCTCTATGCAAGCACTAAAACCATTGACCCCGATACCCTGATCTCGCTTATTAGCGAAGAATCTGACAGGTATAAGGTGAAGGGTTCAAACCGTAGCGACCAGAAGGACTGCGATGAGGCTATGGCCATGGCATCCTCTTCCCGCACTCATGGGAACTGAGGAAAGGGTCACCGGACAGAGAAGCCAAAGCAGCGCTGCTGGACCTGTGGTTCAGAGCAGCACCTCGCTACGAAATGCGATAAGAAACTAGCAGGAGACAAGGTGGTGACACACCATCCTGTCAGTGGACATGTGGCAGCGGTAAATGATGACGACGATGGAGTTTTCGGCATTGTCAGCAACGATGAGTCCCTGCCGGATTTAGAAAGCATTAGTGACGATAGCGATGATGAATCCCTACCGGACTTGGAAAGTGTCAGTGATGACGAATCCGTGGCCGACCCAGATGACATTGAAAAGGCTACGAGAGGAGACACGTGAGGGAGAACTGCGAACAAGGGTCTCAGTCGTTGCGATGGGCAGACGTACTATGGTATTACCTGCGAACAAGGGTCTACCCGAGTTGTAAGTATGGTCGTTCGTAGCATAGACTATATACTCACCTCAGTCATTGCGACGGGCAAACGTACTGAGGTGTGTGTCGGAAAACGGGCGACTAAATAGTTATGTTGCCACTTGGCAGTACAAAGGCAACGTGATCACAAAGGGTGAAAGGGATAAAGGGAAAAAGGGATGAAACGGATACAAACGGGATTGTATGTACAGAGGCACACAAGGACAAAGGGATTCGGGCTGTTGTGGCTGCGCGCATGGTTGCCCAAATCTGACAGACATTGCCCTGGGTGATTGCTGGAGCACCTTTTTTGAAGTCGAAGAGGACTCTCCCAACGATCTTTTTTCAGAAGCAGGGGACGACGGCCCCTGGGGTTACAGTTGGGATGACGAATCATCGGATAGTGACAGCGATCTCTCTGTGGATGGTTTTGCAGCACCTGCCATAGGAGACGAATGCTCCACCGTACCTCGCATGGAACTGTATGACTCAGGCATTACACGGCATCTCACCCCCGATCACGATCGGATGACTGATGTCCGGGATATCCCACCCAAGTCTTTCACCGCAGCGAACCAGCAGAAATTCGCTGCCATGGGTGTCGGCAACTTGGTCGTCGATGTACCTAATGGGCTGACAACATCTCCATTGCATCTGACCGAGGTATTGTACTCACCCGAGGTGGGTTATATGCTCGTGTCCATTGGCTGACTTGATGAAATGGGCCTATCCACGACCTTTGCGGATGGCTGCTGCACCATACAAGATCCCGATGGTGAGACGATCGGCAAGATACCTCGTTCGGCCAAGGGTCTGTACCGTGTCCTACATGACGATGACCGTGCTGCCTCTGTGACGGAGCGCATCACTGTCCTGGAATTGCATCGCAGGCTTGGCCACATCGCACCGTCCGCTGCTCGGAAGTTAGCTGAATTGGGTTTGGTCAGTGGACTCAAATACGACCTCAGTGATGAAGGTGACACCTTTTGTGAGTTCTGCGTGTACGGGAAGGCTACCCGAAAGCCCATTGCCAAGGTTTGTGAGGGTCCTCAGGCCTCTGGGACCGGAGACGTCGTTTTCACGGATGTGTGGGGACCTGCCCCCGTGGTAACGGTTGGTGGGCGCCGCTACTATGTCACCTTCATGGACGACCATACCCGCTTAACGCACCTGTACCTCGTGCGTCAGAAGAGCAAGACTTTTGACACGTACCGTAACTTCGAGGCCTGGCTGGACCGCCAGTTGGCCGCGAAGGTGAAG
>JBBPKS010000297.1:0-15147 GCA_038089355.1 Pulveroboletus ridleyi | reverse complement strand
CTCCCCTTCTGTGGGTGGGTTGTGGGGCCCCCCCACGTCCGTGGTGGGGGGGGTGGGGGGTCTGGGGGGGGAAGGGGAAGGGGAAGGGGAAGGGCATTCAGCAGGAAGAGAGGAGTTGGAGACTGAACGTCCAGTATTATGCTCATACGACGTGGCAGCACTGAACACACACCATGCGCTTTCAACACACCTTGCCAGTGAGCAATATGTATGTTGAAGAGCTGTCACCCACAAGGCCATCTCGGAGTGTGAGTGTTGGAAACGGTCTTGTCTCAGCTTGAGCACCTGTTGTGCTTCTGCAATCTGATCGAAGTTGGGAGCTAGTTATCCATGTGACACTGAGAGCAGATAATTGGCACTGCTACTATCTATGAGCAAGTCACCCCGCAATGTAAATGCTACCACAGGTGTTGGCTCATCACACCTGACTGGAGAAGGAGTCACATGTGCAGCTGGGACTTCACATGTGCAAGCAGGCCAGGAGGTAGCCCTTTGGAATGTCTTGGCTGTCATCGGAGATTGCAAGTGAAATGCTGTGTGTGCATCAACGAATTTGCACACCGAAAGTTTGGAGCACTTATGGGGGTGGGACTGTTGACAAGGTCGCTTCTTGGGAGGGGGCATGCTAGAAAGGGGGCAGCGTATGCTGTTGGGGACGAAGGTCCACGGACTCTGCTCCAGCAGCAAGGCTGTTCGCAAAGCTGCTGCATGTGACATTGACCGACCTCTCCTTGCGCTCATGGTATGCTCACAACATTTCTTACTTCTTATGCATTGGAGGCAGGCACCCATGGAGCTGGGGATGCAACACAAACATTCGCTTGAGCATCGAGAATAACCAGGCTTTTTGGACTTTGATTGTGGGTGAGAGGGGGAAGGAGATGGAGATGGAGATGGAGATGGAGGTGGAGGTGGAGATGGAGAAGGCAGCCCACTGGAATGTTTTTCTGCTATATTGTTCTCGGAGGTGAGTCCTTGCCCTTCTTTGTCACTTTCGGGGCCCATATCCTTTGCTTTCCTCTTTCCTGCCACTATTTCCTCTGGCCATGAGCATTGTTCCTCACCCTCCTTGCCACCATCTTCTTTCCCTGATGCAGTGAATGTCTCCTCGAAAGTCGCTTGCGTCGCATCGCTCACTTCATGCGCGTTCTCGTCGACATCTTTTGCTTTCCTCTTGCTGTACACAACAGACTTGGGGTTTAATATTGAAAAGGGGGGTGTGGTGTCAGAAATTGGATGACGTGCTCGTGGCCACCATTCGTGTTGCTGAATGTCCAGATCTTGCGGAGAGATAATTCTGCACCAATCTGGCCAGCGCTGGGTGCCACATCGCCAATACATGTCCACTGTGATGATCAACGGTGGCATCTCATCGGCACAAGGTGTGATGCCATGCACATTGGTCTAACATAGATTTCGAAATGCATTAGAGCTCATCACCTTCTTGAATTTTTTTATTTACCATGATCTGTTTGATCTCCTGCACTGCGATCTGCCATTCCTCCATCCTGTTAGTGGCGACACAGTCTCTGAGGATTGCCTCAACCTGCAGCTCTGTGAATTGAAGGATGTCTCTAGGGCAGGCTTCTGTCATTGTGCAGACTGCAAGAAGGGCTTTTCAGGTGGTGTGTCAAAGGTGGGATGGGATGAGCAAAGTTAGCATTGGTGGTGCATGGACTTCAGAGCACTTTTCTTGGATCGTTAGTGAATTAATGACAGTTCTCATGATTCGCCATGGAATCCAATAGAAGTGATTTCTCACAGTACCCCCCCCCCCGGCAACATCATGCCTGCACACTGTTGACACCATTCGCAACCTGTTAGCATCTGTCACTATCGATCAGAACCAAGCCAATGTCTAGGCATGATGATGAGGCTTGATGGAGAATGGTTGGTCTAGCTCAGGGTTAGTCAACACATATCTTGTAGGGAATAGGCATATGTTAAGAACAAAAAGATAGTTGGCAGTGATGCATGGCATGCCAGCAACAATTGATCGCATTTCACTGCCATCTGGCGGGGGGGGGACAGCTGGTGGACAGGTCTGCATGGCTGTGCAGCAGAGTTTCAGATCCGGGATCATTGGCATAAATGATGTCAGAGACCCATGAAGTGTCATTAAGTGCCACATCCACGTCATATTGCCCATCATCCCTCAAAAACTTGAACATGTTGCAACACCACTCTACCATCTGTTTTCCTGAAATAACGCAATCTGCGTTGCAAATAGGCTTGCACTATTGCGGATGCAGAATTGAGGAGGCAACCGCCTCTCTGGCCCAGAAGGAACCAATGGATTGGCCTGCAAAGTGGCACGAAAGCCTCATGTCTGAATTCATATGTGACTTGGTTCCCCTAAAATTTGGCTGTGCTGATCAATCTCACCCCATGGGCCAGGCTGTTTTACACACATGGCAACAGGCATATGCGACTCGAATGATGTCACTGATACCTGCTCCAGCACCACAAGCAATGTTTCTCACAAATGCACTTGCACCGCAATTGTTGCAAGCTGCCTTGCAGGCATTGCCTAAGGCTGCGTTTGAAATGATTAGCAACATCCCAATGTTCCTCTTTGGATGGAATGTGAATGGGGCTAACAATTTTGAAGATGACTGGTGGGGCGGCACAGGGAACAGGCAAGTGGCAGCAGCAAAATCAGTGATGGAATTGCTCCCACAGGCAGAAAGGTATTTTCAGGTGAGGTCCACCCACCTGCTGCTCTCACCATTCTTGGATTAAGCATCCAATGCATAGAATATCTGGTCCATGGAGGAATCTCTGATTGATGCGACAATAAATGAATCTCTTGACAAAGAAGAGAAAAACATCTTGTGATCGATAGAGATGTGTTTGGAGGTGAAGATGGAGGCTACCAGAATGCTGCGACACTGTTGGATCTGCAGAGTGCAACTGTGGGCGCTGCTAGGTATGTCTGTAGAGGGGGTGGAGGAAAGAGAAGAGGGTGGTATTCATCCAGCATGTTAGCACAAGCAACATGGCTACATTGATATGTACCATAATACTTGCGCTGTTTAACAATAACACTTCTGCACACTTTTTTTGCAGGGGCCCAATTTCCTCTGCAGTGTTCCGATGACAATCAGGGGTGCAGGCGGGGTTCACTTGAGCCAATTTGACAGGCATTGTTTGCAACGGATGTCCATAGTTGATAAAGATAAAACAGAGCGGAACGCATACACCATGGGACTAACAAAAGGTACAATTATGAAAAAGCCCATCAGCCTGCCTGAGGTGTCGCCACAATGGCCTCCCCAGCATCTTGGGCAGAATCTACATGCTTGCAAAGCTTGTCCATCACCCCAGGACCTGCTGTGGAAATCAGACCATGTCCATCTCTGGGTGACGAAAGATTGTGGGGCGACACCGCGAGAGATCCCAAAGGCACCTCACACTGGTCAGATTCATCTTGATGCGTCTGAACCATCTGTGGAGATGGCAGTGGAGGTGAAGAGCGGTATCCCTATCCGTAGTTGGAAACGGCAACTGACGAGGAGTTTGTGGGGCCTGGATATCAGCAATGGTGGTGGAAAGACTCCATCTCCCTCTGTCGAGGGAATGCAAGGCACACAGGGAGTGTCCTCTCACAACCGGATGGCAGGAACCAGGGCGGAAAGACATGCGTCTCCCTCCATCGATGAGACACCTTGGGCCATTCGCTCGACAGATCGGGTGGCAGGAACATGGGGGGCAGAGAGACATGTGAGGGATCGGTACATGTCTTCAAGCATGTTCAGGCGCTCTACTACCCAAGTGTGGTCCTCTTGCAGTTCTTCATGTTCAGCCTTGAGCTGCTCATGCGCTTTAACTTGCTGTGATAACTCTGTGGCCAGTCAATTATACTCTGAAGACCGCAGTGTGTCTTTCTGAACAAAGGCTGCAGGCGGAGAAGGTGAGAAGCGGGCCACTGCTGGAGTGTTTGGCTGGCGAGCAGGGTGGGACAGGCTATGAGATGATTGGGCTATGGCTCTCCTCCATGCTTCTGGCACGGGAGAAGATTGGAATCAGGATGCTATGAAAATTGTCAGCGAAATCAGTCAGGAAAAAATATCGAGTGACTTACGTGCATGGGACTGCTGATGAGGCCACTTTGCAAGGGGGGGGGGGAGTGCTGGAAAGGGGGTGGCATATGCCGTTAGGGGTGAACACCCACCTGCTAGGCAAAGACGGCAATGCCACACAGGTGGTTGACTGGCCTCTGCATGCTTTTGTGAAATGGTCACACTTTTTCTTGCTCATTCTACACGCCTGGCAGGCACCCCCAGAGTTGCGGATGCACGTTAGGCCTTTCTTTTCACAGTGGGAGCAGTCTGCAATGGTGAGGAGCAGGACAGAGGATGAAGAGGGACATCGGTCTTCATCCTCCTGAGTCGTCTTGGCATCCTTCCTTCGAGTCGCAGCTCTTTTTCGTCGCTGCGATGTCTGTCCTTCATTCCCACCATATTCTTCTTGCCTGGTCACCACCAAGATGCCCTCAACAATCTCCCTCTTTACCTGTCTCACGTGTTCTTCGTCTTCCTCCCCCTCCGCATTGTTGTCTTCACCTTCGTCATCCTCCATCGCTTGCGCCTTCCTCTTACCAAGCGTGACAGATGTGAGGCTGGGCAGCGCAGGGGGCAATGCTGCTCCAGAGTGTGGATGATGCACACATGATGATGACCAAATGTGTTGTCGTACGTCTTCATCTTCCAGCACGATGATTTTCTGCCAGTCTGGCCAGAAGTTCTCGCCACATCGCCAATACAGATCCACAGCAATGAGCAATCATGGCATCTCGTTGATGTCAGCAGCGACAGTGCACACATGATCCTAGTATGCAGCAGAAAAAACGTGTTGCACAACGTTCATGATTAAATGTACAGATGATTTACCATGATAACTTCAATCTGGTTTTTCATGATCTGCCACTCCTCCGACATGTTCTGAGCCACCCACTTTCTGATGATGGTGTTGACCTAGGCATGGGCTGCTTGAATCACCTTGCATGTGTGCAAGCCAGTCGTTGTCTGTTGGGACATCCTGGACATGTGCATGGCAAGGCAGTTGGGGGTGATGATGAGAAAGAAGTGGTCAGTGGATCGTGTTTCCAGGGACAAGTTTGTGATGGTGGACAAAATGTTCTCATGTGTCATCCCCGGCAAAAATGGGTGTCATGCCTGGCAGGTCCACCAACAATAATTCCAACAGACGGTGATTGGCAACACGTCCACCATCCCCTAATGGCTCACAAACATCTGTCAACCACTCCCCCTCTAGCAATGCCAAAACCTGAGTGCAGGGTACGATTCGCAAGAGAAGATAAATACGAAGGCTGAATTCTTCTCTTTGCATGCTAAGCTTGCCGTAGCAGACCTGTTCATGCTGCCCACGTCGGAGGGTTGGCACACGCCTACACTTGGGCCATCCTCTGGGCCACTTCCCAGGCTTGCAGACCTGAACATTCTTCCATCTGTGCTACCACCCCTGAGCAGCCTTTACATTGCAGTGGAACCACTCCAGTCACCAAGCAAGTATCTTTTTTTTAATCCCACATCACTCGCGTCACAATAACTCATCTCTGCTTAGCTCCATCATGTGAGCTTGATATACAATTGGCCCCAATCGACGAGTCCTCTGCGGAGCCCTCATGGGAGTTCTCTAACTTGTCAGAGGTGCCAATCCCCTGAATTCCAACAGATGCTTTGGATTCACACCTAAGAGGTTGAAGTGGATGTGGTAATGGGCAATGAATCGGGTGAGCATGTTCCCGTTTACATGCAATATATTAACTTGGTTGTTGGCTTGCATCATAGAGAGCTCCACTGAGACTGCAGGTCCAGACACACGCCCACTGCAGAGGCAGTTCCCACTGGAAGTGCTACCATATTGTGATCACTGATTCAGGGCACTGTGGGTGGCTGAGCTAGTGAGCCATTTGCAGTACCCAGGTATGAAATCCTATAGTACATATCTTTGCACGCTTCATAAATAACATTGTGCCCACCAGACGAAGAGTTCATGGCATGTGAACGGCGATAACTGGATGCAGAAGGGTGGAGACTACGAGATGCCCTCATACCTTGTCAGTTGTTATTTTTTACACGTCCAAGCAATGCTGACTTGCCATCAACCAGATACATTCGCTGCCAGAGTAGAGCTTCAAACACCCACGTCCACTTCCATGACAGAGCCACAGTTGCCAGCCTCCACAGAGATGGACAGGATGTTACGCCATGTGATGGTCAATTATGAAGACCAGTTTGTGGGGGCAGTGGGGTGGCTATGCACGGCAAGAACGCAACTGTGCAATCTTTGTGCGCAGCTGGATGTGCTGGATGTGTTCCGAGCAGAAAGAAACCTGAATTTTCATCGATGACGCAGTATTTCTAACTATTAAATTATCATCCAACCACTGTATAGTATAGAACGCAACAGAATTTGAAAAAAATTGTATGGGATCATTGGTGGGATGGAAAGCATGACAAATTACATCTCCGCTCTCAAGCACGGATTGCAGTCAATTGGTATATCCACCTGAGAGCCACAAAACATGCATATGATGCACGCTTTGGGAGCATGGCAGTGTCTGCATGTTTTTTGTTTTTTTTTCAGAGAAGCGTCAAGGGGATCCCCCTGGTCGGAGCAGTAGATCTGAAATCACACCTTGCCACTGCAGAGGGGGTGGTGGGGTTCGCTGGGAGGAAAGTCTGATGGTGATGTATCTCAACAGCGGATGAATATATGCGCATAGACTGTTCATATGGAATTGAAATTCGCTATTTTACACGAGGAAACATCGAGTGCAGTATGTACTTTCTGCTGCATGTACATACCATGCAAGGCAAGTGTGGTCTCTGTTTGCTTCTCCAGCTCCATGGATGAGCATCTTTTCTGAGAATGTGATGATTGATCCAGGTGGATAATTCAGTCACAAGCCTTGGTGGGGGAAGACGAGATCCAAGCAGTCATACTTTCCAACTGTCAGCAACTGATTGACTCACTCTGCCCAATCTTCTCCATCCACATGATAAGAACTGGACTGGTTGACCATCAAGGACAAGGTATTATAGACAGACAGCCAGAGTCGGAGCACTTCCTCCATGTCCTCATTGCGGTCCGTCACAGCCTTCTATCGCAATCGAAGGATCACTTGCCAACCTCATACATACATTTCAGGATGCATGACTTGTATCGCTGCAGACAGCAATGCATGCACTTCGCCCATTGAGGCTAACCATGCTCTGCATTTGGCTCGGCTCAGCTCCTTTCTCAGGTTCGCTGAGACGTCCATCCAACTGGTGTGATGCTGCGTGACTGAACCAGGGATTTTTCACCTGTTCCCAACCCGATGGTTAAAAGGTGACGCTCACGTTATGACCCTGCTGAAACCACCCTGGGGAGATGTTGATGGCCCCCACCAATTCTGCATCCTCTTGGAAGTAAGTGTGATCTGTTTTCCATGTGTGCCCCTTGTCAATAGAAGTAATGCTTGAGCGGAGGGTTTGTCGCATCAGTCCACAGTGCATCCATATCCACTCCTGTTATCAAGGGAGATCGCTCAAGCGGCATGAAATTGAGACAGGTCTGACCCCGACGCTCACCTGGTTTACTTCACTAATCACATGCAGCAGATACCACATGATGACATTGCCCTGTTTGTTGACAAAGACAGTTGGCTTCTCGACTGCTTGGAAACTGATAGGTGATAGCTCACTGGTGGTGGTCTGGTGAGTGATCCTCTCCACAAACTGAAGTGAAGCCAGGGGTTCCTTCACGACATCAAAGCCACACAGGAGATCTTATGCAGATTGGAATGTTAGATCTTCTCCCACTTTCAGGAGTTTCGGGAGGGAAAGAAGACACGCATGTGGATTTCTCTTTGCCTTTACCAGCATTTCCACGATGCAATTGGCCTTGCAGACCAACCTGGGTGTCATGCTAATATGGGGCAAAATGTTACCCGATTCCGACATCAGGTGCAGCTCTGACAAATAGCGCTAATACATAAATTCCACGACATGATCTGTGAACTCAAGCAGGGTCCCTGTAGAGGACATTGAACTGTTTTCCATGGTGAATGGGCACATCACGGAGGGAAAAATGGAGGAGAAAAGAGAGCAAAAAGAGGGTGCAGCTGTCTGACAAAGTCGCCAGGCCAACCTGTGACCCATCCATCCACAACAAGGATAATTGCCGAGGCAAGAGACCAAATCTAATTGAGATCAGCAATAGGTGAGGCTGATGTGTGCGCAAGGCATCCTGAGGCAGTGCCTGAGGGTCCTTCTTCCTACTGTTTGAATGGATACCTGCTCGGAGGGATGTGCTGCCAGTGTTGGCATGCAGCAGCCTTCCACCATGGTGGGATCTTCCAAATCTAAGATGTTAGTGTTGCTGTGCCATCCCTAGGGTGTTAAAAACAGCTTCTTCTTCTTTTGTCCCCCTCATCCTCATCCTCTTTCAATCTTGAGCGGGTTGAGGCCACTCAACTCATAGTGAACCTACAGTGGGAGACTGGTGCTGCCAGTTTGTTTGTTTGTCAGAATGTGTTGGGATTCCGCCAACTTACACATAACTGACCCTGTGGGAATAGGACAGATCTGTTTCATAGCATATGTTTCAATGTTTCAATTTAAAAAAACATTATCTGCAGGGAGGGGACCAGAAAATCTAAAGTATACAAGAACTCATCGAGGGCTCAGTAAAACATTGTGAGATTTTCTGCTTCCAATCGCTCACACAACCAGAGGAAAGCCTTGATTGCATTGTGATAGCGACCTTCCTGCTTGTCCTCCAAGACCACCCAGTCAAGATAGTTCTGGAATGAATGACCTGGAACATCAAGCTCCCTGCAGAGATCCTGTCTCAGCATGTCTGCCAGCCCAATGGTGATGGCAGTTTTGAAAACAATGTTACCAAAAGGACACTTTGCGGCGCTCCTGGGAATGAACTCCCTGTGACAGTGAGGTCCTTTGCCATTTCGAGCCTGGTCCTGCAGAAATCTGCAGTTGAAATAATAAGCGAATCACTTGAACTTGAAATGTAAGCGGAAGTCAGAGTAGCCAGAGAGTGAGAAATCGTGACAGGGGGCGGGGAAGTGGTCCCTCTGGAGCTCTCAGTGAAAGATGAGGTGACCTGGGCATTGGCCGCTCACAATGGGAATGTACTTGTTGAGCTTCACAGTGCGCGCTAACCTGGACCTGACATTGATTTGCACCCTTGCCGCCCTAGCAGCTGATGTGCCTTTGGGCTGTGTGCACAATCTCATCGAAGTGGGGGATCTCTCTAAGATTGGGTCAGAAAAATGAGGTTGGCCCGTTTTGAAATGAACAGCTCACCTCAGCACCCAAGTCACGACGGCCGGAACCACTGGCAGGGTCAGATGAGGCCTTTGATGGGAGGAGAACATGAGGAAAAGTAACTTGACCCCTGGCAGCCAGAGGAGGTCCCCTGGAGGGAATGATTTCCTCCCTGTTTTGATTGAGCTGGGGGACCTGGGTTGGGTGTTCCTTGCATCCATAAGACATGTCTGGGCCATCCATGATCTCTGTAAACACCTTGACTCAGCAGAGTCCCGTCTCCATTGCCTGTCTGACTGAGGTTGAAGAGGTGACATGCTGATCGTGACCTCTTCCAGGCATGATGATGCCGGTGGTGGTGCTGAGGATGAAGGCATAGGAGGGCTTTCCATCCCTTCCCACATGACCGATCATTTACGATGTGACAAGGAGGCCAAATTCGGGGTCGACCAAGATGATGAATCTGACGTTCAGTCTATTGACCCCCTGAGCGAACGCAGTGGTGCAGGCCATTGCCTTGGTCTTACCCTGATCCCAGCAGTCAAGATTATACTCCTTTCCAGCGTCTGGGCTGAAGAGATCACTGTGATAGATCATGCAATTGGAGGTGGTCACAAACGTGGTGGCCTCGTGTTTGGTGTTAAAAAAGACAAGCATTCTCTCTTCGGGTCAGAGAAGGCAATAGAGATGGTGAACGATGCTGTGAAGGGGCTGACCACACGCGGTTGGCAAGACCTGAAGGTAGTGGAGGCCAATCTCTAGCTGGTCTGTGGGTCTCCTGATCGTGTACACGTCTGCGGGGCGCATTTTGAATGGCTTGAGAAGGTCCAGAACCCAACCCCAGCCCTAATCTAAACCCAAACCCTGGCACTGATGCAAGTGTGGGTGCAGGTGCAGGTGCAGGTGGAAGAGTGGCTGTTGATGTGGGCAGGTGGGCGACTGTCAGTGGCCCGTCATGATCGGAATCGGACTCACTTTCCCGCCTGAGAGCACCCCCGCTCCTGACAGAAAGAAGAGCAGCTGAAGACAGTTTTGTGCCAATGATGAAACCGTCATTTCAGAGCTTTTGAATGTCATGATGACCATGTCGGCAATGGTGGCAGACAAATCTGGAATAAGGTCCACTATGGCAGACTTGATGGGGCTGCTGTCACCTCGGGTCCTCACCATTTGAATCAGTTCTGGGCCGAGACCGAGAAAGGAGTGCCATTTGTGGCATATCCAATGCTGTTTCTCCATTTCGTTATGGGTGAGATGGGGCTGGTTGGTGAAGGCCCTTCCATAGTGAGCATGATCGAATAGTGAGCATGATCGATGTCGGTGGAATGATCTGTGGCCTCAGCAAGAGTGTCATCGAGAGTAGAGAAGGTGGCATTCAGAGATATGAAATGTCTCGCCATGGATATTGCAGCCTGGCGATAATCCTGGGACCCCCAAGGGCAGTCAAAGGTGTCTCTGTTGCAGTCATAAAGATAATCTGGCTCCAATCTGGCTCCATTCTTTTCCCTTGTCGCATGCAAAGATATTTGAAAAAGAGAAATACATATAATATAATACATACGATGATGAACTGAAGGAAGGAAGAAATGAAGAAATGGAAATGAAGAAATGGAAATGGACACTCATGTTCGATGATTCTCTCTGGCGTTGGGGCTGTAGACTATGCTGGTCAAGAGGGCCTCTGCTTCTCGAAGATCACCTCCGAGGAGCTCAAGCAACATGTGAGCAACCTGTGGGTGTGGGAAAGAAGGAGTGCAGGCGTTGCGTCCTGCAGTGGTGCTCGTCTTTCCGTCCCTTGTGATGAAGAACATTTCGGCCATGTGGAACTGAATGTTGTGCTGGCAGTTGCCGTTCCTTATTTGCATTTGAGTGAACTGGGCTGCCCGAGTAGACATGCCCATGGTGATGAAGAGCAGATGGAGGAAAGAATCTCACATGCACTCACATTTCTTGAGGACAAGCTTGACCTCAGGAACATTCCAGCAGAGAGTGCCAGCGTGATCGAGATGGGCAAGGTCATAGGTGGCGACGAGATGTTGGAACATTTTCAGGCAGTTTTTGCGGAAGGGGGATTCTTCGAGGAAGCAGTATCCATGGTTGTCATTCGTGAGATCATCGAGGACATGCTTGAGTTTGCCGATGATCAGGGTGGTGCGAGTGATATCCCTGTAGAGTAGCCAGAAGTGATCGATCTGTTTCTTTGAGACTGTCGCAGAATTTATTCAACCACATGGTGTGGGTGTGGACTGTGAAAGATTGGTAGTTGGGCAAGATGGTCACCTTCGGGTCCTTGGTCTTGGAGAGGACAATGGATGAGGTGAATTGGGAGAGCTTGGTGACCATGTTGAACAGGGTCGGCAACCCCAAGGCCAACACTTTGGCATGGAACCCTGTGACACACCTGTGCACATTTGAATATGAAATGTAGAGGGGAAAAAAAAAACGGACTCACTCGACATCACTTCCTGCAGAAACAGGATTGCGTTCAGGTCAGTGGGGGCTTCTGACCAGAGCCTTGAGAAGGACAGTCTGATGGACGAAATAAATCTATGTGTGACATCCTTCCAATCCCTTCTGACAGTGGCGGAAATGATGGTTCAGACGAAGGCACAGTATCGGGCATCTATCTCATTCTCATTCCCGTTTTCATCTTGTAACGTGTTTTGCAGATCGAGAAGACATTTCTCTTGGTCTTGCGCGAGGGTGAAGGAAATCGCATTGGGACCTGTCAGGGCCGGACTGAAGCGAGTCTGAAAGATGGCGACCATCCACTGTTTGATGAAATCTGGGTAATTTTTGTTGTCTTCTGGGATCGTTTTCCAGTGTTTCGTGCTGAAAAGACAAATGGAGAGTTTATATAACATGCTCAAGGTGGGGAGGGGGGGAAAGTCAACTTACCCATCACTTGGTATGTTGGATCCATAAAGGATGACTTTGAGAATGGTCAGCTTGCTACCATGACCATCCAAGATTTTCCAGCCCATATCGAAATGGCGGTCAATGGCCTTCTTGAGGGGTAAGAGGATTCTGGAAAGCTCTGTAGGAGAGTGCCTCTCCTTGAGGGCGAGGGTGGTTTGGTGGAGGATCTTGCTAGCTCACAGTTGTGGGAGATGCTTGAGCCCTCCGGTGACTTTTAAAAGTGCAGGTGGGGTCCGATTGGAGTTGGTCACACCAGAGCAAGCATCGGCTTCTGTGGATCAGCTGAGATGGACGAGGGCAGCACGAAGGTCGTGATCATTGGCATTCTTCAGCAAGGGGTCAACCTTGAAGTAGGTTTCCCCAAGCCATTGAAAAGAGTCTGCAGGGCACACAGGACATAAGTGAGATCGGTGAGAGGAGCGCCTCGATGTGTGTTCCTGCGGTGCTTCCGTATGCAAGACTCGTCCTTGATGCAGTAGTGACAACCTGAGACAGTGCAAGAATAGCCTCTGACTGGAGTGGGCAAGCCTTGGATGGGTGGGCCATCTGGGGTAGGAAGTGGGATGTCGGACTGGGTATGGTGAATGCCCAACTTTTGGGCAAAGTCGATTAAGGTGGCGATGGCGGGAGGGGGAATGACATCAGAGTGATGGGTGTCACGATGTTCTCAAAGGATGTTTGTGGTGAGGCTGATCTTGCATGTTCTACAAATGAAGACGTTGAGTTGGTGGTGGAATCAAACACCAGCGTCATCCAAAACACTTCCTCCTTGGAGATAGTCAGTTTCAGGCTTGAGCTAAACACGAGGAAGTGGGGGCAGGGGCAGGGGCAGGGGCAGGGGACCTTCTACTTCATGGTGGTGATGGGTGGCGGAGGGTAGGTTAGCAGCAGGGGTGGTGGGGGTGGGGGCAGCGGCTTTAGGTAATGGCTTAAGAGGGTAAGTGAGAAGAATACGGATCTGCAGGAGAAGAGTTGACAGTGCCTGGCGGTGGTGGGATGAACCTGTCAAGGTAAGTGGACCTTCCTCAGAGGTAGCAGGCAGAAAAGGGGGACAAGAGCTAAAGGTGGTCAGAAGAAGTGAGTGATGCGAGGATCGATTGAATGGACGTTGTGCATGTGCTCGCAATCCCTTCTATTAATGGCGAAACTGCATCCATCAACAGGACACACAAGCTTTCTGGCGGAGACTTTGAAGCAGAGAGTGGCGCCATTGGCATGAAAGGGAATCAGAATGAGGTGGTAGTTCCAGGCGTGATGCCGGCCGGTCTGAGGAAGCGTTGAGGCAAAACAGTCATTCGTGTGGCAGAGGATGGGGTCGTTCTGAGAAGTGGACATGATAAGACAGAGTGGCTGGGATGGATTTCAGTGAGACAGGATTATATGTGGACCGACCTACAATGGGGGCTGCCAGTGGGCGGGTGGTGGTCGGCAATCAGAAAAGCGGTTGATCAGGAATGGATCAGGCTCAATTCATGAATTTTCCAGACCAGGTCGCTAGGACTGACCTATGCTGGCAGTGGGCTGAAGGGTGGTCGGCAATTGGAAACATAATGGACTGGGACAGATTGCATCAAATGGATTCATGGCATGCATTGAATCAGCTGGGTCACTAGGGATGGAGGACCCACAATGGTCGTAGGTGGCAGCGGGCGGTCGACGAGGTTGAGAATAAATAAGCTGTCGATCGGAACGAATAGCGATCGATTTAGATGAGTCAAAAAAGGGAGGGGAGAACTTCAGGCAGGGACAGGGGATTTGAATTGAAGGCATGATTTGCTGGAAAAGGAAACTCACTGAGAGTAAATTTACTTTAGGTGGGTGTGAAACAGATGCAAGACCCTCAAAGGAGTGAATACATATATGACAATGCAGCACTTGTGGGCAATTGGGGTCGGGTTACTAAGGAGAAGGCTAGTGGCAACAAAGATATTTAAACATGGTCAGGGGTGTGATTGAGCGAGTGGAGGGACTGGGTAAGGGTAGATGATGGTAGCGGTCACCACCAAGGGAAAAGGGAAAATAACATTGTCCCTAAGGACCTCCACCTGACAGGAAAATCAGTAAGTGTGGCAAGGCCATTCCAAAAAGCAGCCCTTCCTGGATATCTCCATGTGACTTCTGGGATGCCTGATCCTCATCCCAAGGAGAGAAGAATGATAATAGGGGCGGAGGGACAGGGACAGGGACAGGACAACGGGAGCAATTGTCCCCAGCGCTTGTGTCCCCCCACTATAGAGAATCTGACTCTGTCCCCATTGCTTATGTGCTTGCACAGCCATGTCCCCGTCAGTTGTGTTCCCATAGTGGAATGTGACTCTGTCCCTGTCGCTTATGGGTTGGAGTGGTCAGAGTGGTCAGGCCGGTGGGGACATGGGGATGTCCCTGTCACTTATGTGGCTACACAGCCATGGTCCCTGTCGCTTAATGTGTCCCCAACACAGCCACATCCCTGTCACTTATGTGCAGAGAGTGAAACCTGACCCTGTCCCCATCGCTTAATGGGTTGGAGGGGTCAGGCCAGCGGGGATGGGGATGTGGGTTCCATGGGTGGAACCCAGGGAAAATACAGATATTTATTTCGAGGTACTACAGTCATCTCCCCCCCTACCCCCTCCCAAACACCCCTCCTCCAGATCAATTCAGAAATGGGTCATGCACACTACCCACATGTTGTCAGATACTGTTCAACATGTATATAACACATTCCAACTGATATGGAACAGCCTGCTATTTATTTCGAGGCACTACAGTCATGTCTCCCCCCCTACCCCCTCCCAAACACCACCCCTCCAGATCAATTCAGGAATGGGTCTAGTGCACCATCCACATGTTGTCAGATACTGTTAAACATGTCTATAACACATTCCAATTGACACAGAACAGCCCGCTATTTATTTTGAGGCACTACAGTCATGTGGGGGGCGGGCCGCGC
>JBBPKS010000296.1:0-15156 GCA_038089355.1 Pulveroboletus ridleyi | reverse complement strand
TTTCAATGGAAGGGCTCATGGAGTTGCTTGGTGGTTCGTCTCCCTGTCCAGACCTGCGAACCGTCCTTGTTCAAACCCCCTATCCGACAGGACTCTACAACGACCATGTCCCAACCGATATTGCGGACATCTATAATGCCTGTCTCCCCAATGCTGTGGTGAGGCGTATTCACCAGCGCTTGGTAGCCAACACTGCACAGACGATGGACAAGTGAGCATATATATCCAAGATTCAATGTGTCCCTGAAATAATGCATTGCTCCCAAATCACAGAGAAACCTTGGATGGTCTCGCCAAAGTAGGGTTTAAGACGAATCTCGGCATGGATAACGCAGGCATTGTCCAATCTTTGTATACCCGCGCTGGGGGATATTACATTGGTAAGATCCCTCTTGAATCTGGTGGTGGATAGCGTTTGTACGTTCTTTGTCGTGAACAGATACTGGCACAAGCAAGCACATCATCGACGGGCATATCAAGATCAAGAACGGGAGCACTATCGAGTGTTTCACTGAGAACGGACTCAAGTTTGCAGATGGAACAGAACTCGAAGCCGACGTCGTCGTCTTTTCAACTGGGTCAGTACCTCCCCATCCCATACCCGCTTCTCCGTGTGACGCTTCAAATGACCGCACCTTTCATTAAAACAAGGTATGGAGACCCGCGCGACAGCATGCGCGAAGTGTGTGGTCCGCAAGTCGCCGACAAGGTGAACCAAGTGTGGGGGTTTACGGAAGAGGGAGACGTGCACAGTATCTGGCGGGACTGTGGGCATGACGGTCTGTGGTTTGGCATCGGTACGTCTCGTCGGACGGCTCTCCGCGATCGTCCTGGGTGTCTCATGATTTGACCTCAGGTAACCTGGGGCTCTCTCGTTTCCACAGTCGACATCTTGCGTTGCGTAAGTGATGTAGCATGACATCGATCAGCGTCGACTCAACGATGGCACAGAAATCAAGGCCATCGAAGCTGGCATTCTGAAGCGGTCAGAAGTCAAATTTTGACGAAAAAGAGAACGAGCAGCACAACGACGTCACGCGTGAACTATTGCACCTTGACCCTTGTAAACCTTTATAGTTTCAAAAAGCTGAGATCCCCCGGCGGAAAGGCCGATCGGCTTCGATCCTCTTCATGTATTAGTAGATAGAATCTCATCCTGCCAGTAGGGCCAATCGATCTTGTATCCTACCGACTAAGGAAAGAGCGAACAACGTTTACAGGCTATCGTACAATGTACGAGAGATGGCTCCATGACATGTGACCCAGATAAGGGTCTCGGGAGATGCAATCATAAATATGTAGTCCGTCCAACACTCATTTTTCTAGCGTAGACTTTTCCCGCACGTCAGAGGGCGGCGGACGTAACCGTGCTAGACACCGCAAGACGCCTCTTCGAATGCTTCGCGCGACTTCCCCGATGCATACCGCGATACAGTGCATGCCATACACGATGAACTGGAGGCTGATCAGTATACCCGCGATGAACGACATGACTAGCACCGCAGTAGGCCATGCGCTCCATGCGACCGACACCAAGAAGATCATCAGCGCGATCGCAGAGGTAAACATGCAAAGCGCAGGTATCCGCGCCGAAATACAGAAAAACAAGTAGGTGCCGTAGACGTCCATGGCCATTTTCTGATCACGGGATGAGACGCGCCGAGTGCGCACGAACGCGGGGAAAAAAGACTCACTTGGAATTTCGTCGAGGTGATGTTGCTGTAGGCGAGCAGGAACCAGGCGTCTATGGTAAGGCCGATACCGGAGGCGACGCTGCCAACGGCAACGGCTTTGGTAGCAACACTGTTGATGGTAAAAACGGAAGCGGACGAGAATCCGAACACGCCGGCTTCGAGCCTTGAACGACGGAGTCAGTGATGTGCTCATCCGAGAGCTGATGTCGTACCCTGCCAGAGCAACAAGCTATCCGAGGGTCAGCCAAGCCCGAGCGTCAAAACATGTTCCTTACCGATCCACCGACAAACCTCCATTCTGCACATAATTCCGTCATGATACGTTCATATTCTGAATCTACCCTGGCTTCTCGGAGCTCCCGGTAAGGCGAGAATGAGTCCACGATAGAGTCGATGGTCGAGATTTGGGAATTGATGGATATAGTTTCCGTGTATGTCGGTAGCATGGATGCTGCAAACCAGTGTGTCATTTGGACACGATCGCTGTTTTCACTGTCTGAAAGTGGAGGTACGACGGTAGAGTCCTCATCCCGATGCTTGAGTAACGGATCCCGTTCGTCCTCGGACACAGGATCGGAATCGGACCAATAACCAGTATACACTTTTGGTTCCGGAAGATGTACTTCCGGCCACATAATGCTTGAATCCCCATCCGAGTCGGAGGTCGACGTTCCAGAGTAGTCTGGTATCATATGGTTTAGTCGACCATCTACACACTAAAGTTATACTTGTACCTTGATCCTCAGGTTCCTCACTGAAAACGCCCGACTCCGTGGTATCTTGAATGCATGTTGATTGTGCCTCGCTTGCTTCGGGCAAATGGAGTTTTGCAACTAGAAAAACCGTCGGGAGCCTCGCTTTATTCGCGGCACCCCTCGGTCGAGAGAGAGAATTCAGTTTTATCTCGATACCTTCCTATGATGTCAGATAGCTTGGTTTCAATGCGAGTTCAAACTGACTTCTCTTCTTGCACTGCTGCTGCGCTTGAAGATGTACCAGTTCTCGTAACGTGTAACATGCGCTTGCCACGAGATTCCTCTTTTTGTTCTTTTTCTTGCTCGTCGCTCGGTGATAGACGCATATGTCTATTCGAGAGGAGATATCCATGTCGCGACTGGGTCCTCCGACGTGAGGTTCGAACCATGAAACAAGGGCACGTTAGCACTGACAATTGAAAGCATTCCTTCAGGTTGGGGTTTTGCCCGTCACAGCCGAGGTTCAATTCATGACACTGATGATCGCCTCCGGAAACTGATATTATCGGACGCCAGGACTTTTCCGTTCGTAAATGTTGAAGCCCATGAGCGCGTACAACTGGGAGCGAGGTCAACGAGTATAGCCTAGGAAGTGACAGCTTGCATACTGGTAAATGTGCAGAGCCTACAAGAACTCGGTGAGTGGCAAAAACAAAGAACAAGGCAGCGACACTCAAGAGTCCAACTTACCCGTCTCCGGTGAGTTTGGACATGAGACCTCGAGTTAATTATGTGAGCTAATGGGGATGATCCAATGTGTGCATGAAGTAGAGTTGAGCGCTATTGCACTGCTTTTGAGTTTCCGATTTTGTGCAGCTGCCATTATGAACTAAGTGATCCTTTGCTACTACAAGGCATCATGCATCAACGTCAATTACCGGGAATGGTGTGTTTTTTGTTGTTCTGGCGTCTCTCACAGTAACTCGAGTCATTCGGACATATTATATTCACTAAGGCATCTTCCACCGACCCAGTGGACGTGAAGTCGCCTCCAGAGTGACAGCGGGTGACATATAAATAATATTATAGGTGTGCCAGGCGTCTCACTACTGTCTATGAACCAGCGTGACGTGTGAAACGGACGATTAACCTGTTCAAACATATCTTCCTGTCATCCACGACTTGTCAGCATAGTTTCCGGCTGCCTGCGCTCTGCGGTATCCTGTCAAACCTAGCAACCACTCCCTTCAGTCATTTCGTAGGCTTGACCTGGACCATGTGTCCATGTCCCATACTAGAAACTCCACGAATTTAGTGTCTTGTTCGATCGCACACTTTAACGAGTTGCTGGCTTAACAAAGAATGGTAAGAGGCGGTGAGTGCAAAGTTTGCGGTATCGATGGCACGTTAGTGATAGGTGGATCATTTCCTCGGGTCCCCCTTCACCATCCCTGATCGACGAGGCTGTTGCACGTAGTGGCGGTAAAGGGAAAGGAGTTGGGAGGAGAGCTCAGTTCAGGCAGAGGCTGAGTGCGGTCAGTAGGATAGTATTTGTGTTGTAGAGACCAGCACGAAGGCGTCCTCCTTTGGATGGCTCCCATGTGCCAGCTGGAACTTGTATACATATCCCCTCGCAGTATCCATCTGAAAGTCGAACTCCGACGTCAATAGAATTTCTCGCATAACGGCCCAGTGTGTGTAGACCAGAAGCGGCTGTGAAACAACATTTAAACTTATCTTTGTGTCGCAAGGTATTTAGGTACCTGCTATATCGGGTAAACTTACTGATGCGGCCAGTTGAGGATTGAAATGTTGATAGGTTTAGGTGCACCCTTTGCCAGAAAGAGCTACCCGCTGATAGCGGTCAGTAGCTCGACCTGGAGACACAGTTTGCCTTCTCCATCAATTCCGGGCGAGACCAAGGTAGGAACATTGCATCAGAATTGCTACCATTCATGGATTTCTAGAGGCACCGGGCACTAATGGTAGATACGCAATCCGGTGTTAACTGAATGGATCATTTGTGTTGTCTGTATCGACGCGAATACCTTACCATTGCAAATTCAGGAGTTGTATATCAAAATAATCAGCTGTTAGCCGTAAGAGCAGACGAAGATTATGCATACTTCTAGCTTCTTGACTTCTTCTAGCCCCTGGCACCCTCAGGATTTACATCTGGTGATTTCGGTAAGGGGGGCTGCATGAATATTGGGCAGGATGATGTCCGGATCCAGATCAATTCTAGGATGATCCAGTAAGTTGTTCCACAGGAGATCAAGATGCGTTCCGAACCAGGTAGGCATCCAGCCAGACGCCACCCACCAATGTCTGGATCAATCCAAGACCATGAAACGAGATGACTACACCTCATGGATATGCTAGAAAGTAGTAATACCCCAGGCGCTCTGTTTTCATCCCTGTCTGGACATCACCATCCCAAGTTTTCGTTTTCGTGAAAACCATCCTATACAATAGCTGGAGCCTGAAGACTGAGCCAAGGTCAGAAGGCTGGGGCAGAATTTAGTCAACCCATCATTGAAATCGTAGGCTTACTTTACAGCTGCTATCTGTTCTATCCATAAAGCCAAACTAAACATCGCCATGGCCTCGGAATAATGGTCATGGTATCAGATAGGCCTTAATAGCAGAAAGTTGGTGAAGAGTTGGTCGTCAAATGGATCAAAGAGACAACTACCCACAGATGGTGAAACTTGTTGAATCAAGATTCGAGAAGGTGAGATATACATAACAAATGCCGTCAGCCATCCCATCTGTCAAGATGAAGTGGGGAAAGGGCAGAGCTGGGGCCTGAAAGGCTAGAGTTGTCACGCGAACGATTATCCTCGCAGGTTGCCTGTCTGAGCATTTGAGCATAATACTCAACATCTCCCCTGCAAGGGCATCGGGTACCCGCTGATCGATGGAGAACCGCTCAGAATGGTTGTGCAAGTAGTGGCACGGGGGGATTTTTAGTCGTTAGAACTCTAGAGATGAAGGAAGGGCAAAGAAGACGTTGACTCCGGAATTTTTCCAGTCCAACGATATAATAATTAGTACGGCAGTAAAGTCAATGTGGGAAGACTGAGCACTGATGCATTGTTTTCTTTTGATCCTCCATTTTCAGCGCAATTGGGACTTGTGTCGTTGATGAAGTTGAATCTCATTGAACCAGCCGGTAACTGGATATTAATGGTAGTAGTGGATGGCGTGGCACAACCAGTGAGGTGAACGTGACCGGTTGACCCCAGAACGCCACCTCCCGCCCATAGCTCAGATTTGTTTGCTGTAACCCAAAAGGTATATTTGCCGAGACGGGACAAGAATGACAACTTGACAAGGGTAGTTTCACTTAACTTCAAGCGGGTGCCCCATTTACTCGCTGGAACATCATGCATCATTTTGCAGTCGCCTTCCGCGATTAAGGACACGACTAACGCAAAATGATTAAGTATATGAGACATAAGTCGTCAGGGACCACGAACAAATACCGCCTAAGATGGTGGACTAGGTATAGCCGAAACGCCTCTAGCAACGAATCCAATTCGACGTGTCCAGTGGGCAGTCGTGCGAACAACCCGTTCATATAGATCCTCGTCGACATCTACTACACGCGAACGGAGCTTACGTTGACTGAGTCCTCGCCGGATGTTGTCAAACTGGGCGGCCACCTCATCCATTTTGGGGCGCTTATCTGGGTCTGCCTGAATCATACGCGTAATCAGGGGTTTCATGAATTCAAAGCCACGCTTCTCCTGTGGATTCCAGATCAGAAACTGGAGAGTTTGATTTACAAGTGGTGAACTAGGCAGCTGACCTGGATGAAGTCCATTTTGATTGCGTTACCAATATAGAAAACATCAGTAGCGAACGGATCATGAGGCTTGTTGATGTTCTGGAACTCGGGAACCTCCTTGTCACCACCCCGAATCGGTATTTCCCTAGGATTAACAATGGAGGGGTCATAGCGCCGGGATATCCCGAAATCGATGAAATAGTATTTTGGGGGTCGTTGAGTACGCGTGAAGTGTTTGGCATTACCAGCACAGTCCTTGCTTAGATTAGTAGCCACGGGATGAAATAACTCAGGGTAGAGGCCAGTAGGGTCCAGCATTATATTTCTATTCATACAATCTCTGTCGAGGAATCAACACAAAGGCAAAATAGTGTCTACTCGACGTACCGATGGGCAACGCGGTGCCTATGCATGAACTGGAGTCCCTGAAAAAAAATTTCAGCGCATGGTCATCCACCACTAGAGGTCCACATTACCTCAAACAACTGGCGAAAGTATTCCACCGCTTCACCTACAGTGTCGAACCTGGGATCATTATAGGGCCGAAGTAGAGGCATGACCATGATCAATGTATCGTCCTCAGCGTTCAATGCAAAGACCTCATAAACAGGGACGCAGTGGTTCGCATGGTGCGGAGCGAGAGCTTGTGAGGAAAAATACAAAGCAATATCTGCTTCATATGGGTGGTCTCTTCGTTCTATACACTTCAAAGTGACCAGCTTTCCATCCGTGACTCGAGTCGCATCAATGACTCGGCCAAACTAGGATAGCATGTAAATGGACTTCAACGGTTAGTATAAGAAACCCACGCGCCTTTAATCTTTGGCCATCTTCACTGTCTCTCCAGTGCTTATTCGACGTTTTCCAAGAAGGGACCCACTTGGGAGAATAGCGAGGACGTAGCATATATCCGCGATCGCTCAGTAGCTGGTAGCGATCGCGCCACCATACCTCCCGAGGGTCCAGTTCTTCTGGCGGAATGTGTTCGGTCGCTCCCCATATTTCCAACATTCTCTGGGAAATTTGGGCATGCACATCCACTGTTCGCGACATGGCTGATACTCCGGGAGTGCGCGAACAGTGGTGTCGACCAGAGTGCCATTTCTGGCTCAGAGGAGCATGTCGACCTCAAGGTAAAATATATGCAAACATGGACCTACAACAGTGGCACATGTTGCAATTGATCGTCGCGGAGTTTCAATCGGAGACATGCGCTGGGAACAACTTGTGAACACTCAACGGACGTGACAGAGCAGTAGTCTGCTCATCCCTCGTCTTTCTCTCATCCCGAGGGATTATCCTCTAGATTTTGACCATCTATTTTGTGGATGTAGCCATGGCACCTTTTTTCGGTTTTTTTTGGTTTCAACACGCCCTAGAATCCCATAACTTCGAAAAAGAACTTCTGTGAGGTTTATCGAAGATGGAAATTATTCATTCCTGGCTTGATTTTTTTCCCGTGGCCTCGATCTCCTTTATAATCTTCGAATGGGCCTGTTACCCACACTACCTCTGATCCAAAATACCATCAGTCGATGGCTTCCACGAACTCCGCCGTTGCGGTTATCCCAATCGACCTCGGCCCCGTTTCCGCGTACGATCAAGATATTTATCCTCCGGAGTATTACACCGCTCCCAACAACTTCGCCAAGGGCAATGTTTTGATTAGGGCGACGTTGGACGAAATGGCTTCAATTAAACGACTAGGCATCGATCTCAATATGAACAGGGACTTCATTTTCGATACGAGGGTCACGCTTGAAGAGTCAGTCCCCATCCATGGCCCTACACGCTTCTGCTCATATTATAGTAGTCTAGTAGTGAAAAAGACAGAATTACAGGATAATCATAAAACTCTCAACCCATTAAAAGCCTTCCTAAACTACCGAGCAAAGCGGTTGTTTCATGCAGCATCGAGAGCCTTGTACCTTCAGACCAAGGTTGACTTACCTAACTACCGGTTCGCAGCACACACTGATGTACCACCTGTTTAGCGCACTTCTGAGAAGATTCATGAAGAGTCTGAGAGGACCCGCGGAGAGGAAGGGCATATGCGAGTGATTCCGACCGCTCAAATGCGGGCGGTCGATGGTAAGAGTTGGTTATCAAATTCGCGGTTTCAACATTTACACTCGACCACGTCCTAGGCGTATTACCACCAGGCGCAAGAGCAATAGGGATCGCAATTGATCTGCCTAACGGATTGACCGACGAGGCTGAACGAACGATCAACGATGCAAGGGAGACGATAGCTACTACAGACCCGTTTGATGACAACTTCCTTATTTCACAACTGCGTGATGGTGAGGGAATTAGTGCAGCCCAGCGCGATAAAGACTGATAGGATTCAAATAGGCGAGCACGAAATCTCTCTCGCAGGTACTGAGAGCGTACTTGACCGAGATGTGGGTGGATCTGATGCTGATGAAGGCAACCAAACGTCGGCTATTTCCAGTGACCTGCAACGGTCCTATCCGACAACTCCCCAATCCATCCACTACCATTTCATTCAGAACTCCGTAGTAAACACAAATTCCAACCTCAGTGGATTCACATTCAACCATGGTGAACGGAATAGTGGGGGCTAGTATTGATTTTTTTTCGCACGGTGTAATACTGAGATCTCCACAGCATCGGTTACCCAGAACTTCACACCATAATGTCATTCGCATCCTCCCACCGCTTTGTGTAACATCCTCCTGTAGCCATAACCAACGCATACCTCTCGTGATCATGTTTCCTACTACCTTGCGTTACCCTATATTACTGGTTGCTGTCTCATTTACAAGCGCATCACGCCAGTGTAGATGGTGCGCATCCGACATCGAGCATGACGATGGGCCGTGGCCTGCTTGTACAGTGAGACAGCGAGGCTGCATGAATATGTCTTGATCCAGATCATTCTAGGATGGTCCAATAGGTTGTTTCGCAGCAGATGCGTTCCGAACCAGGCAGGCATCCAGCCAGACATCGCCCACCAATTTCTGAACCATAACTAGACCATGAAACGAGATGACTACACCCCATGGACCTGCTGGAAAGTAGTAATACCCCAGGCGCCGGGCGCCCTGTGTTTTCATGCCCGCCTAGACATCATCGTCCCAAGCATTCGTGGGAGCCATCCCATATGGCTCAGGCTGGAGCATACCGTTGAAATTTAGTCGACCTATCGTCGAAAGCGTAGGCTCGCCTTACGGCCGCCATCTGTTTTATCAGTAAAGCCGAACTAAACGTCATCCATGACATCAAAATATGACCATGGCACTGGATAGGGCCTAATGACGGAAAGTCGAATCGAGAGGGTGAGATACACGTAATAAATGGTACCATCGGCCATCCACATCTGTCAAAACAAAGTGGGGAAGGGCAGAGACGGGGCCTGAAAGATTAAAGTCGTGCGAATGATCCCCCTCCCACGTTGCCTGGGCGTTTGTGCATAGATGATTCAGCATTAAGCACTTACTGATCAATAGAGAGCCGCTCAAATTGGTTATGCGAGTAACGGTGTGAAGGGATCTTTAGTAGTGAGGACGAGGACTCCAGCTGGGGAAAGGCAAAGAAGGCGTCGACTGCCGAGAGACGGATCATCGATCAGTTCAGTACCCGTCTCACCTTTGCACTGCCAATATCACTGCCATAATGCATGGTAGAACTACAAGGGAAACTTCACTGTAAACGAATCTAGGATCTAGGATGGTATCATGGTACATCGTTCATGGTCTAGCAATAACTGCTATGGCCGTAGAGTCAGGATCGAGGCTGGCCCCGCTGATGGGCAGTTTTCTGAGGAGTCTCGTTAATTGGATGCCCACCCAGGTGAGGTTGCTTTGAACGGATATGAGCAACCATGACCCTACGCCATATCCTGCCTGGGGCTCAGAATCGTTTACCGTAATTTTACCACCCAAAAGGTGTGATCACTGAGGCGGATCCCTGGTACGAAACTGTACGACAGGGTTGACAAGTTGGCAAGGATAATTTTACTTGACTCGCCCCATTTATTCCGCTGGAACATCATTTCGCAGTTGCCTTCTGCGACTAAGGACATGAGCAACGCAAAAAAGATTAAGTATATGAGACATAAGTTGTCAGGGACAGTGAACAAATATCGCCTAGGATGATGGGCTAGGTATAGCCGGAACACCTCTAGCAACGAATCCAATTCGACGTGTCCAGTGGGTAGTCGTGCGAACAACCCGTTCATATAGATCCTCGTCGACATCTACTACACGCGAACGGAGCTTACGTTGACTGAGTCCTCGCCGGATGTTGTCAAATTGGGCGGCTACTTCATCCATTTTGGGGCGCTTATCTGGGTCTGCCTGAATCATGCGAGTAATCAAGGGCCTCATGAATTCAAAGCCTCGCTTTTCCTGTAGACTCCAGATCAGAAACCGGAAACTTCAATTTACAAGTGGTGAACTAGGCAGCTGACCTGGATGAAGTCCATTTTGATTGCGTTGCCAATATAGAAAACATCAGTAGCGAATGGATCGTGAGGCTCATTGGAGTTCTGGAACTCGGGAACCTCCTTGTCGCCACCCCAAATCGGTATTTCCCTGGGACTAGTGACGGAGGGGTCATAGCGCCGAGAAATCCCGAAATCGATGAAGTGGTATTTCGGGGGTCGTTGAGTACGCGTGAAGTGCTTGGCACTACTCGTACAGTCCTTGCTTAGATTGATTTTCACAGGATGAAATGACTCAGGGTAGAGGTGAGCAGGATCCAACATGATGTTTCTATTCATGCAGTCACTGTCCAAAAATTAGTACAAAGGTAAGATACGGGTTATTCAACAGACCGATGGGCAACACGATGCTTATGCATGAACTGGAGTCCCTGAAAGAATTTTCAATGCGCAATCAACCGCAACAATAAATTCACGTTACCTCAAAGAGCTGGCGAAAGCACTCTACCGCTTCACCGATAGTATCGAACTTAGGATCATTGTAAGGTCGAAGTAGAGGCATGACCATGATAAGTGTATCGTCATCAACATCCAACGTGAAGACCTCGTAAACAGGGACGCAGTGGTTTGTATGGCGTGAGGCGAGTGCTTGTGAGGAAAAATACAGGGCAATATCTGCCTCATACGGGTGGTCTCCTCGTTTTATACGTTTCAAAGTGACCACTTTCCCATCCGAGAGTCGAGTCGCATCAATGACTCTGCCAAACTGGGACGACGTGTAGGTAAATACCAACAATATGGACAGAATCCTGCGCACCTCTAATCTTTGGCCGTCTTCACTGTCTCTCCAGTACCTGTTCGTTGTTTTCCACGAGGGAACCCACTCGGGGGAATAGCGAGGACGTAGCATATATCCGTGATTGTTGAGTAGCTTGTACCGATCACGCCACCATGCTTCCCTAGGATCCAGCTCCTCTGGTGGAATGTCGTCGGTCGTTCCCCATACTTCCAACATTCCCTGGGAAATCTGGGCACGTACATCCACCGTCCGCGACATAGTTGATGGTATTGGAATGCGCGAACGGTGTCGGCCAGAGTGTCATTGGTGCTCTAAGGGAATTGCACCAACCTCGTGCTAAAATATACACAAATACGCACCCACAACAATGACACGTTGCAACTGATCGCCGCGGGGTTTCAATCGGAGACATGCGCTGGGGTTACTTCCATAACTTGTGGAATATCAGAAACATGAAAGCATTTGTAGTCCTACTCGTCCCTTGGCCCTCTACACTCTGGGGATCCTCTGGACCTCGGTCATCTATTCTGTAGATGTCATGGCCGTAGTGTCTTTCTTTCCGTTTCACAGAATCGCGTAACATCGACGGAGAAATCATATGAGGCGCCCGAAGATGTAAACTATTCATTCCTGGCCGAATTATATTTTTTCCCGTGGCCTCAATCCCCCTTATCAATCCCCCTTATAATCCCCAAATGAAACTGTGTCTGGCTCGTTACCCACACTTTTGATTCACCTCCAAATACCATCAGTCGATGGCCTCTACAAGCTCTGCCGTTGCGGTCATCCCAATCAACCTTGGCCCTGTTTCTGCGTATGACCAAGATATTTATCCTCCAGAGTATTACACTGCTCCCGACAACTACAGCAAGGGCAATGTTCTGATTAAAGCGACACTGGAAGAAATGAAGTCGATCAAAGAACGAGGCATCGATCTCAATGAGAACGAGGATTTCATTATTGATACGAGGGTCAAAGTTGGAGAGTCAGTACCTGTTCATGGCCCATGCACTTCTGCTCACATTATGATAGCCTGAAAATGAAAATGTCAGAATTACAAGATAACCGCAAGACGCTCAATCCGTTCAAAGCTTTCCTGAACTACAGAGCAAAACGACTATTTCATGCGACATCGAAAGTTGTGTATATTCAGACTAAGGTCGGGTGATCCAACTGCTGGCTTGCAATACGCACTGAATGTATTATCTATTTAGCGCACTTCTGAAAGGATTCATCGAGAACATGAGAAGACCCACGGTGTGCAAGTAATCCCGACTGCGCAAATGCGAACAGTCAACGGTATGTCTTGAACTGATTACTCGATTTGCAGTTCCAACTCATATTTGGTTATGTGACCCTAGGCCCACCACCACTGGGCGCAACAGTCGAAGGGATTGCAGTTTATCTGCCCAATGGGTTGACTGACGAGGCCGAACGAACGATCAATGATGCAAGGCAGACGATAGCTACTACAGACCCGTTTGATGACAACTCCCTCATTTCACAACTACGTGATGGTGAGGAAGTTGGCCTATTCAAGCGTGAAAAGACTGATAGGATTCAAACAGATGAGCACGAAATCTCTCTTGCAGGTACTGAGAGTGTACTCAGCCAAGGTGTGGCTGGCTCTGGCCCCGATGAAGGCAATGAAACGTCTGTTGCATTCAGCGGCCTCCAGCAGTCTCGTCCGACAACTCCCCAAACCATTCATTACCATATCATTCAAAACACCGTGGTAAACGCAAATTCCAACCTCAGCGGGTTCACATTCAGTCATGGTGAACGGAATAGTGGAGGCTAGTGTCGATCTCTTTCGCATGGTATAATACTGAGATCTCCGCAGCGTCGATTACCCAAGGGTTTGCACCATAATGTCATCCGCATACTCCCATTATACTGTGTAACATCCTCCTGTAGCCATAACGAACGTGTAATCCTTGTGATCGCGTTTCCTACCTGTATGCCGTCGTGCGGGCAGCCACCAGACTCAGTTGGTAAACTTCGTGTTGCACTATATGCATGTCTCCAAAGATACGCGCAATATATTATATCGTCACATGTACAAACGCACCGCGTTGGCAGGGATGGCGCACAGCTTGTCAGACAACACGAATTACCTACTCAATGGTTTCTTGTTTTCCATAACCTACGAATGCATGAATCATGTCAAATTAGGCAACCACTTCTTCCACTCCAGATCGGCTAGTAGCAGTGGCATCTCTCCTACCAGAAGTACAAAGGCTCCCCACCCAGCGAAGCTGGGTCGATCAAATTTCACTTCTCAATTCAAAGGTAAGGCAAAGTAGACGCAGAATTAGGGAGGAGTACATCAAGTTTGCATCGTGCGAGTCTTCTTTTTTGCGTTGGCGGGGCCTCATCGAGTGCGGGTCGCAGATAGTAAGACATCGCATTCTCTAGCTTTCAGCTACCCATAGTGACCCCCCCCCCTCATCCAAATTTCTTTGCTTTCATAGGTGGGGATAATTAGCTACGGGTTGCCTCCAAAGGTTCCAAGCTCGCCCTTCGCGACGGAAGGTGGCAATGTACCTGAAAGAGTTTCGACCATCATTAGAAAGGGGGTGGACAAACCTACATGCTGTCGATTGTCGGCCCCCTGCTCGGTTCCCCGCTCCCGGCCAATGAGTCAGAGTTCTCCCGAGAAGACTTACGGTTTGCAAGAGGCCCCGGAAAGTAATAATACGTATGAATTCTTTGCAGGATACCCGACGCACTCATCGATGAACTTGACAGCTTCGTGGAGTTTTTGCTCAGCCAGCTGCCATCATCTCACAGTGGGCCCCACAAAAGGCCCTCAATTATCTGCGCCCGTTCGATCGTTGGTTCCGTTCGATCGCAAGACAAATATGCCCATCGAGAGCCAGGACAGCCGTTCTGAAGCGCACATGACGAGCTATATAGCTAGGTCCCGCAATCAATAGCCCTTCTCAATGTCCATCTTGCTTGCGGAGCTATCATGGTAAGCCGTTGACCTGCACCACTCCGGTAAACCTCGGCTCTGGCGGCACATTGGATTGGCCAGTCTTCCCCGTCCTTGAATGGTTCAGAGGAGGCAGGTCTTTCTCGATGCTACTGCCGAGGAGGTGCTGAATTAGTGCATCGTTTCCTTCACGTCTGCGCTCTTCACCTGTTTGTGACAGACTGGTGCAGGGGAAACACTCGTCTTGAATATCGTGCAAAGACTCTGAACTCGTTCAGACAGTCCGAAATCCTCTGAGCTATAAAGATACTCCTCGGCGGAACCAAACCGCTGTAAATCGAGACGAAGGTTGGTTGAATGTTCCCCTGCCCCTCGGCTACTGACTCTACTGGTAGAGATTATGTCGGGACCGAGGACAGAGTCGTTGGCTGTGCTTCTGTGTCTGTTCTTCGCAAAGGGAGATAATGTCGGTGGTATGTTTCAACGGGCTTGCCTCAGAAGAAACCTGCTGTCCAGAGGATTGCTTTGGACATCGCTACAGATAAGGCAATCGGTTCGGAAGGGACCGTCGCGGACGCATTTCATACCTTCACCTCGCACGTTGATACGTCGGTCGTTCATAATTCAACGAGTCAGCTGGACGTACGCGCAACCGTCCTGCCCATAGCTTGCGGTTTCCTTACATGGCTCTCGATGTCATGATGCTTTTAGTCCTGTGGCTTTATGGGGTTTTCGTAACACATTCCAAACGTGTTTACCACATGCACTGCATATTGCACTGACAGCCTCGTTATCGACAGCACACTCATTGTCTAAATGCTTACTTTAT
>JBBPKS010000295.1:0-15167 GCA_038089355.1 Pulveroboletus ridleyi | reverse complement strand
GGCATGGATGAAGGCCAAGGACTCGTCATCTACCGCATAGGATAGGGAGGCGTCAGCGGCATCTAATCCTTCATTCGTAAAATACCATAGTTCGCAAAATTTGTGTTGCTGGATTTTGCGTATGGCTACTTGCGACGGGAGGACTATTGGTTCGGATGGGACAGGGGTGTTCGGGATGGTCGCGAACTTCGCCTTGTTCTTCTTCCGCTCTTCCTTTAGAATTTGCGCTTCTTCCTCTTCTCGCTGTTGCTTTTCTCGTTGGGTCTGCTCCTCCATCTCCGCCAAGGCTGCGTCTTCTTCTTCTCGCCTCTGCCTCCAGTCGTTTCTCTCCTTATCGTTCTTGATTACCCATTGTCTGGTGAGGATATCTATCGCTTGTTGGAGTTGTAGTCCCGCGTCTAGGAAGGGTTGTCGCTCTTCCGCGAACTCCGGTGTTGCGAAGTCTGGCTGTATTGCCGTGTGGGGGTCCCTCATGTCTTCGTGTGGTAAGCGCGACAGGTATGTCGAGAAGAACTAACGGGGGGCGGGATCGCTCCAACGTGTGCGCGAAGTGGCGAGAAGAGAAAGTCACACCACTTCGCTTACTCATGCACGGACTACCTTCTAGGTCGGTCTCGTGACTCGTCCGTCCTAGAGTTACATGATGGCTTGGGCAATGACTTCCCAAATGTAGAAAGCGAGAAGAATGCCGAAGATTAGTTTAGACCGATTGTACATTGCCCACACACGCAAGATCATCACAGCTGCAGTTGATATGAATATGGTGTGTCACTTCTTCAGCCTCAGCTAAGCATATAATGACACACCATCAGCTGTGCAATAATACACAAAAGATGTCCATTGAGCAGTCATCTGCAGTATCCAACCTTGGAAGTATCCATAAGTGGAATAGACATAGGAAGTACTGTTGATAAGCACTCACAACTATTTGATTAAGATCAGCTATCTGGCATCTCCAATGAGCAAAGGCTACTCACACCTGAAGGTCATGATCAATGGGTTGGGTGTCAGTAATGCAATGAAACACAGAAAACACACATTTGCAGGCCCAGGAATAAAGGAACTCCCCCCTATTGATTCCATCAGTTGGTTCAGTGCATTGCAGATTTCAAGTGCTGAACATACAAAGGTTGGAAATACTGGTGAACCAATCAAGAATTGGGATTTCAGTGCATGACTCAGGATATCTAAAGACACACATAAAGAAGCCAGGACCAAGGTAACGAACCTGAAATAGTAGTGAGTATTGTATAATGTCAAGAGAGGTTAATACACACAAGGACAAAGAGTGTAGACACTAATGTCCAGTGTTGGCTCTGCAGCAAGATCACAATATGTCACCACTTGAATAGCATTATCTGCAAACCCAAATATATTCTATCTACACAAACATGAGTTTCATGGCATCTGATTAAGCAAATAGAACATACCTCTCTTGAAAGGGTGAGGACTGGTGACATCAAGGTACCCATGCATAAGCCTTCTTCATAAATGCATGAAAAGGGCCATATCACCATAATCATATCCAATGCAAGTAATAATGATAACTATGACCCTTTCTGTGAGAGAGACCAACATGGGGGAGGAAAGACATACTGAGTGCATAGTCAAAACTCTCCAGAAGGCTAAGGCTGCTGGAGACAGAGAGGAAGTCATGCGAAGTTTGGTACATGTTCTCAAAAAAAGGAGATAGACACATTGTGACTCCAAATATAAGAGAGACTAAATTTGCAATTTACCTGCAGTGTAGTTCGAGGATAGGCTCTGTGCATACAGCAGGGTTATCAGTTGCTGTGCCCATCATATCAGAAGGGCATGAAGCTTCATCTTCTACCATGGCAATCGGACGAGGTGTGAGGTTACCTATTATGCGCTAGTAGGATCGTACTTACTACGTTCAAGTGTTTACGTTATCACATGAGTCACTCATCCACTACTTTTCTGGCACAAGAGCGGTCCTCTCAGGTCCGAGACTAACTAAATTTCGAGCAGGTATTGTTGGTCCAGGGAAATTGAAATTTCACATACTGCGCCGCCGCCCTGCAAGACCCATGGGCGCAGACACTGGTACTGGCCTCTCTGGCGCAAAATCAGAAGCAAGCCCGCCACCCTTGGAAAAGTTCGCATTTCCATGAGATTTGGACCCTCGTGGGGCTTTCGAACGATCACATGGAGGAGGCAGTGGTTTGATTGTACCGTTAGAAAACAGATAGGCTTACATTCATACCGATAGAAGAGCTCCGGTCCTTCAAAAAATGGCCATCACTTTGCAACCTACTGTGTCAGATTTTTTTCTTATTTAAAGCCACACAGGTTAAACGAGAGTTCTTTGACCACCGACAAGAACAAACGCCACCCTATCAGTATCAACGCCAACGTACATCTTGACATCGAAAACTGCATCCTTTTGACCCGTCCCCGGTCACCGTTGGTTTGTTTCCTCATCATCCTCTGATCCTCCATTCAGCCCAGCATCTGCAAACACCATCGCGGATCTGCTCGCGCCATGGACAGATAACCCATGCAACCCGAATCCAGAGTCGACCCCATCCCGGCCCTCCCATAGTTCCCGCACGTCCAGTATGAATCGAGGGGCTAGCGTAGGTAAGGGGATATCCATTACAAGGGATACCGCAGTGGTTTGCCATGTCCCCGACGGAAGTTTTCCGAGGCTAGCCAATACAGTCAGGAGATTCCACAACAGGATGCTGTTACAGAAAGTTACATCTCTTTCGATATACAAAGAATGAGGGAAAGGGAGGGGACGCACAAAAGGAAATAGATGGCACTTTGCGTGACAAGCAAGTTCATGACTCGATTGAGTCGCCACTCCTTCCGTAGCCTATACATTTGGACTGATTGCCATATAAATTGGATGGCCATCAACATACACATCACTCCAGCATGAATCAGTTGAGAGATGGAAGAAACGTTACTCAAAACCGCAGAATGAGGTAGCTGGGTACAAGATGATTGACCCTGAATGTGGCTGACCGCCACTGGTGCGCAGCAAGTCAGCATGCCATATCCAGGTACCAATACTTAACTTCGACCCACCTGGAGAATTCTTTGGTATGCTGCTGATACTAGTAACAACAATCGAGGCAACAACTTCCCCAACGTAAGAAACGAGGAGAATACCGAGGATTAGCTTGGATCGACTGTACATTGCCCACACACGTAGGATCATTGACGCTGCAATCAACATGATGCATTGTTTCGTCAGCCTCAACTGGACTACATGATGACGCACCATCAGCTGCGCAAATAAACCAAAGGAGGCTCCAGTCAACGATGGTTTCGAATGCCAAACCTAGGAAATACCCACGGGTTGAGCAGACGTACAAGGTATCACAAGGGAATACTCACAACTGCCCAAGCAACATCAACGATCCATGGTATCTCGGACGAGGAATAAACAATAATAGCTACTCACGCCTAGGTGTTGCGATCAGCAGATTGACTATTGCCGACATAATGAAACACACCTTTATGGGACCGGGAATGAAGGAACTTCCCACTTTCGATGGCAGCAGTCAGTTCAGTGCACTCCAAGTCTTGAGTTCGAAACATACACAGGCCGTAGATCCTATTTGGAACCAATCAGGGATTAGGACTCAGTGGACGGTGTCCCAGGACGCACATGAAAGCAATAAGACCGACATAACGAACCTGTGACTGTAATTAGTTCTGTACGGTCAAGAAACCTCATCACGCACGTGAACGAAGAGCGTGGATACCGGTGTCCAGGGCCTGTTCTGTAGTGATATTAGAGATATGTCACCAACTGCACTCGAGCAGCATTGTCTACGAACCCAAATGTACTCTATCTGAATGACAACCAAGTCAGGGTTATGCAGAACCCGAACATGGAAACAAATGAAATACCATACCTCTCTTGGAAAGGTGAGGACTGGCAACGTCAAGGTAAGCCTTATGTATGGGTGCACGCACGCAAAGACACTACCATAATCGTATGCAATACAAGTGACAATCGCGACTGTAATCCATTACGTGAGAATGGCCAATGTGAGGTGGGAAGAGACGCACGAGTGGTATAGTCATTCTGCTGAAGGCTTTCGAGGAGGGCCTGTGAAGCTGAGGAAGCCATGCGCCAGATATATCACTGCGAGACAGACCCTCTGCAAGAAAGAGGTGGATTGGGAGGTGTATCAAGAATTCCCACATACGAGAGGAACCATAAAGCTTTAAGGGTTACTGGCCATCACTGAAAAAACAATTTTGGGACAATGCAATATAATGGGATTATAATCTACAGCATGGTCATAATTAGTCACATTCTGCTGCTCAAATTGTCATGCAATATATGGAATATATAGGGACCTCTCTTTGCCAAACCCTAAGTATATTCCTGAAATTACCAGTCGTGCAGGATTCGAGATAACAAGTTCATTTGTTCCAAATACCATTTGTGACCGAGCACGCTGTAAACTATACAAACCAATGTGCCACACGACATCATGACGTGATGTTTGATAAACACGGCCCTCGATGCCTATCAATGACATGCGCCATGTATCTTACATAGTTTAGAGACACTTACTTAGGATATGGTGCGAGCTAATGTAAAACCATGTGCACACATATTGCCCATTCATGTATGAGTGCCAAAAGGTGTAATTTACAGCTATTATAACATTGTCGTGTGCGCTGCTCATTATATTGCCGGGGCTTTATCATAGGCCGTCATACTTGCTCTGAATTTCCATTGTAATCCGGTTGATGATACATAGTCTATCACATAATTTTTGAGTCCCTCAGCACACAATATATGTTGGATGACGTGCGCCAAGCCATCACAATTTGCATCTCGTTGCTCAGTATCACCAACTTTATTGCCAGAGTGCCTACTTGCATATTATTGTCGGTTATTGGACATGATTACAGAATTGGCTCCAGGTCAATCCCATGCACTGGACTTTCACATTTTTAAAGCCTTGGCAATGTAGTATTGAGCCCCCATTGCTTCGTAATGAAGGTACATGGTGTTGCTATACTACACGAATATTTCTCAATCACCTGACGCTCGACAGGAAGACCAGATCACTTTCGGGACCGTGCCACTGAAAGCGTTTGCACAGAGATGGGGTGATAGTCGGACATATTTCGACGACCGAACACCGCTCTGCACGGCAGGGGTATATTAGTTAGGTGACCAGGTTTCGGTGCCTGCTCACCGGTTCCACCATAATAAGAGCTTCTTCACCTCAGCCGATTTCTCTTCTGAGCTCGGGGCCTCGAAGTAATCGATGATGTTGTAGTAAAAGTCCTCGTAGTTGAAGTCTTCGTCAACAACTGCCCACGAGGCGCAGCTGGACAACGCAAAGCGTACCTGATGATGTGTAAGACTCAGAGGATCAGGTTAGAAACAATATTACTTACTTGAACTGCAACATATGCAATGGCTCGTGGTTGCACAGCTTTCATTCCGAGTAGTGCTGCAACATTGCTACGTGAGCGTGAAACATTGGGATGGATGGGGTGATCCGTCCCGACATGGTGACGGGCAGAGCTAGGCGACGTAAAAATACACTTAAAAGCCTGAGTATCCTGAGTGAGCGTACTGTTGTATAGGAAAAGACTGACTATCTACCCTGACCAAGAGCTCGCCCTGGAACAATCCTTCAGCGGGCTTGATTGGACTGTACGTGGTTCCCAGGTAAAGGAATGACGGCCAACTGTGTGCCGTGACACGAAAGTTGGGATCGTATTCTCGGATAGACATGCGAACACTCAGTGAACACCATCAGTTCTCATCAGTTACTTCTTGATCCATACTCACCTCGAATCCATCCAGTTATAATCGACAGGGCAGAGCAGTTGTCCTGTTACCAAGTGATTGAAACCGCGTCCCTCCTTGTCACGATGAGACAGCGGAGGCTCAATACGATGTGTGCCAGCCGCTTCTATCCAGTGAATAATTTCCCCCTTCAGCGTTGAGGCATCGTCCCCTCGTGCTGCATCAGCACCTCCTTGCAACTATCTGAATGTCAGGTACCTTTGAACTCTTTACCAGTGGGAGACTTACCTCTCGGCATGCAACAATGTCGACCTTACCTGCCGCCAGCAGTTTCCTGAGCACAGGACACCAGTCTAACAATTTCAGGAAGTTTTTATACGTCCGCTCCTGTCTGAAACAGCGATTGGACACATCTAGCATAGCTCGATAAACAACTTACTGAGGCGTTGAGTCGGAAGATGTCATCTGGGATGGCATCATTATGCCGCTATCGACCGTGAGCAACTGACGCCGATCATTCTCAGCGATCATGTCTAAGACAGGTTCAACGAGGGTGACGAGACGACGGATAGCTCGTCCCTCCCTCAAATATGAATAGAGCCTACAAGAGATCAGCACAGAGTGAGTGGTTGGATATTGTTCAGGATGCATGAATGTACTCACATCGGCTTCTTCGTTAGCTTGCTGAGTAATGTCGTATTCTCAACTTCAAGGGTAGAGATTCGCCTCTTCAGACTTGCGACATCTTGAGGGCTGAGTTGAGAGGACGGGGTGGAGTCCGCATGTGGGGAGGTGGGCTCTATGCCGGATGCAATCAAAGCAAGGGAGGACAGAGCGGTAGTCATACGTTGGGATTGGTGGTTGACTCTGGTTTGAAGGCTCGGGGAATCAATATAAGTTCTTCTATAGGTGTGTGCACCCCCCGCGAAGTACGTACCCCTTCATAAGGGGGGAAAAAAAAAACATCTGTGGGGTGCAGGGTCGGCGGCAACAATAAGACTCACTGTGGAGAAACCGCAGGTTATAGATCTTGAACCTTATGACTACACCGAAAACGTCATGTTCCTCTTCTGGAACACTGGCTGGAGTTGGCATGTGAATCTGCACTCGGAGTGCTGCTTAAAGATGTAAGGCGACGGGGATAAGCAAACACGCTAAGACACATTATGACGAACTACTTCCCTCTCTACATGCTTAACGGGGCTTACCATCTAGCCTGTATTCCTTATCCGACCTTCGCTCAGGTTCTCAAAGGACTTGATGAACGCCAACCAGATTTTGGTTGGTCAGAGAAGTTCGCTGCACCACTCACGTGGCTCTTCGGACGCACGCGGCCCATCGATGCGACGACTGTCGATCACCTCGATTTCATCTTACCTGAATCTCTCTGTGCTGTTTTTGATCTCCCTCTTGCCTGGGTGTTTACCTTCTGTGAAGAGGTGCTGTTGGCCGTAGAAAGCGCTAGGGTAAAGGCAATTAAAGAGCACTGCGAGAGAGAAGCAAGATGTGTCGTGTGTGACGATTACTTAAAGGTGCGATCCTTCGTTCCAGATGAAGTGCTCGTTCAAACGTTCACTGGTCACCGGTCGCCAATCAATCAACCCGAAGCACACAATTCACAACGAATTTTAGCTCAGATGTTGAGGAGAAATACGAGCTGGCTGTACTATGTAGCATTCAGTGTCGGAAATCTATAATGTTTGTATGGTGTTGGCACTCTATGCCAGTACTTGCGCGGACCGAATGGTCCCGATCAAACGTCATTGCTCATCATAGTATGCCACAGCACCATATAAATAAAAATGTAGATTATGAACTCGTTCCGTTGGCTTGCTATAGCAGGCAGGCGTAGTTTTCAATCATGTGTACGGGAATGACAGCGCAAATTTATTCTCTCTACAGTGTTAAGCTTCAAGATCCGGCTCAGAGATTGCGCTGTCCGATCTCCGTTTATTTTAATGCCGTCTACCCTGAGTAGCAGATGAGGACTGACCTCTACCGTTGGTATGGACCCAGTTATCCAATGGCTTCCTTATTCCGCTATGTTCCTAATGCCTCAGTGGGTGGATAAAGATAAGGACCGATCAATTTACCCTATCTTTCATCATTTGTTAGTCAGAGAAATGGAAGTGCCTGTAGAAGGAAAAGATCAGGAGAGAAAACACGAAAAGAAAAGAAAAAGTACCGTGTGTTGGCGTGCTATTGCCCACACATCGGCCGGGTCATCTGTCCTCGTGAGGTCAATGCCAGTTCGAAGCGTATGGGCCAATGGTAAACTTACAAAGAGTGAAGCTGCACATCACGAATCCCACCCTCAAGCCTGTCATGCCAACCCGCAAATTCCCCACTGAGCTTGAACGTATGATATTCTTGCTCGTTCCACGCAGGACTGCGTTCACTTGTCTGATGGTGGGAAAGCGCGTCAAAGTGTGGTGCGTAGTTATCTTAGAATCAACAGATGTTGACATACCTGACTGACATTCGCCAGGCTTGAACCGGTCTTATACCGTGCGGTGTATCTGCCCACTCAGTTGAGGGCGAAAGCTTTCTTGAATTCGATTGAGCACCGCCCTGATTTCGCAGTGGAGGTGGTCGAGTCCCTGTACCTTGCTGTGTCAATCAATCTTCATACCGCAGCACAAATTCTCGAGCTATGTTCTGGAACGAAACACTTACACATGCGAATTCCGTGCCACCTTGCTGGCATAAACCCTATTTTGGCCCCTCTTAACAACCTTCCGCGCATCGTCAGTCTCTATGTCGACCTCTCGTCCATCTTTAACAGCGGAATTATCTACTTACCAAGCGTACCAATATTCCGTCATATCACCCGCCTTCATTTGACTAATGCTTGGGCCATGTGGATGCCCGTTGCGAATTCAATTGGACTTGAGGAGTTGAAACAGCTCACTCACATTTCAGTTTATCTGTCCACCATCCACACCCATACTTCGGTGTTGCGGAGGATTTTAGGGCGCAATAATCTCGAGGTCCTTGTCATGTGGAGGCGAGTAGAGATATCCAACAGTGCCGTGGCCCGTTTTCTGGAGGAGAATGACCTTGCTGACTGGCGCGTCGTCATTATGAATGCCATTCCGGCCATGCCCTACATGCATGACGGAGGCTTCTGGTCATATGCTGAAAGTGTAATTGAATGGCGTAAGCATAAGGGAGTTGAAGGTGTGTACATCGTACCTCATCGTTCCGGAAATCCTCACTACATGTTACTTGCTGTAGCGTCGTCATCCAAGGAGAAGATTCGTTTCGATGTGCCAAACATCCCCATGCCCCTGGTTTTTGATTATGACAGAAACCTGGAGCATGAGGCCGTGACTCAAGTGGACTCCAATGAGTCCACTGGGGCCGAGGACATATCGGATGGTGATAGCTCTGAGAGTGCGAATAGGTCCAGTGGCTTTGAGAATACATCGGATGGTGATAGTTCTGAGGGTGCAGATGAGTGAGCTAGGATGACAACTCGTACCATGATATTTGTATTCCCTGCTGTCGAAACGACAAGTTGCTAGTATGTCCGTCATGAACTTAGTGTGCCGACGGAGGCGTGAGAAACCGATTTCCAGTGAAGCGGCCGTAAGTACTTAATACATTGTTGGTTGCCGCAGTCAGTGCCAGGATGTCCTCAGTTCGTTGCAGGTGAGGAGCTCGCACTCACTGAATAAAAACAATAGCAATGCTGACTGCCTCATGCTGACTGTCTCGAAGAGGGTTGCTATGTCAGTGTCCAGGATGTCTTCGATCCGTCGCAGCGTGAGGAGCTCACACTCATTGAACAGGCGTAGCAATAACGTTCATGAATATAGGTCATGTTTCACCAATATTGGTATGATGCCAATACCAAACGGTCGCTCCAGGATGTCTTCGATCCGTCGCAACGTGAGGAGCTCACACTCATCGAACAAGAGCGATAGGATGGTCGCTACGTCAGTGTCCAGGATGTCCTCAGTCTGTCGCAGCGTGAGGAGCTCACACTCATCGAACAAGAACGATAGGATGGTCGCTACGTCAGGATGTCCTCAGTCTGTCGCAGCGTGAGGAGCTCACACTCATTGAACAGGCGTAGCAATAACGTTCATGAATATAGGTCGTGTTTCACCAATATTAGTGTGATGCCAACGCCAAACGGTCGCTAGTCTGACTTTTACCTGTGCGTGACTTTTTCTTTTATACCCTAAAGGTGGCTGATTCGTGTGCTGGACCTCTCATGCAGTTACCTCCCCACGATGCTTCTTCTCTATATCATGCGCGGTCAGCCTGTCCTAGATATCCGTAACGATACTGGTCCCAAATGCTGATGAGTTGGAAATGTGTGCGTCACCAGGTGCCCGACTCGATGGGGTGCACTACTTCTCTTCGGGTGGAGGAGCATCGACCAGCTGCATTCTTGAGTGTCGGTTTGCATTCCACCTCTCAGGCGTTTTGCAAGCTTAGAGCAGGGTGAAGGTAGCGCAGATGTAGAGAATAGCTTACATAGTATACGGGCCGCATGCTCCATATGGTACCAACTTATATCATTCTTAGTTCATTCTCACTTCGTTCCCCATAACCACCAGGCTGTAATGGATGGACGTTTCAGGTGCGGTGCTCATACATGTGGCCGGTCTTTTGACAGCAGTCGAAGTGTGTCTTTGCATCGGCTGAGTTGTCCTCACTACCAAGGATATATCAATCAGCCCAGGGCAAAGCGAAGCCTGCCCTACCCGTCCGTTTCAACTTCAACCCCTTCCCAGAAAGTACGCCAGGAGACTGAAGGCAGTATTCCAACGGTTCAATTCCCTTGTGACACCATGCCTCACGACCTCGTTGCTTCCAACAGGGGCGAAACGGCAGCGTCGTCGACAGAGAACCGTGACTCGGTCAGCTCTCCTGATCCTCTCCCCAGGCTCGGGACCTCAGGTTCCGCTCGAGCCTCTCTTGATCCTCTCCCCGGGCTCGGGACTTCAGATTCCGCTCGGCCTGTTCGGTCTCGTCGACTTCCTGCGCGCTTTAGGGATACCCTACCAGAGCCAGCTCCTCCCCTCCTGCCTGAGCCTTCTCAGACCCTGCGGACTATTCCCCGTGTCATATTGCATGTATTCGACTCTTTCCTCACTGCTTTCAATATATTTGGCATTGCTCGTTATTATCGTCACCGGCCATCATACGATCCTGATGCCTTTCTGTCCCTTGAGGAGCTATCCAACAATCCGTCGGAAGCGGGTGTTAGCGTGCACCCGCCAGCTCTTTCTGGGCCTCCTCCCCCTCCGTGGCCATGGAAATCGATCTCCGTCTGGAGATTAATGAGTTGGATGTTGTCAGGAAGCAAACTCAAGTCCGCAGCCGAAGTCACTCGCCTTGCCACAATGGTCATCACCGCTGAGGACTTCTGTCCTCAGGATCTCATAGGTTTCAATGCGAATACTGAACTGAAACACTTTGATGCCTCAGAGAAAGACCTCGACCCTGACAGTCCATTTCGCAAGGATGGCTGGACAGAGACCTCGGTCACCATCCCCGTGCCAACACGTGAACGTAATGCAGCCGGGAATGCGCAAAAGTTCAGTGTTCCAGGTTTTTTCTATCGCAGTCTAACAGCTGTGGTGTGCGCCGCGTTCTCGGATACATCATCAAGATGGTTTCACCTCACCCCGTTCAAACGACTATGGAAATCTCCAGTGAGTGGTGAAGAGCAACGCATATACGACGAGTTGTACACCTCAGACACATGGCTTAAAGCCCACGACGAACTTCAGAAACAGCGCCGTGACGATGGTTGTACGCTCGAACGGGTCATTGCAGCCATGATGCTTGCGTCGGACTCAACTCATCTCGCCCAATTTGGACACTCAACTGCATGGCCGATCTACTTATCATTCGGAAACCTATCAAAGTACATGCGCGCACGCCCAAGTTTGCCTGGAACTAGTCATCTCATCGCTTTCATACCCAAGGTATACAATATTGTCGCTACGTGGCAGACTTGACTGACCTCGACAAAATAATAGCTTCCACGTGAAATTGTCGGCTTTGTCTCTCAATTCACAAACAAGAAGAATAATTCCGATATCCTTGCGCACTGCAAACGTGAGCTCATGCACGCGATCTGGAAGATCCTGCTGGACGATGAATTCGTGGAGGCTTACAAGAACGGGATTGTCATTAAGTGCCATGACGGTGTGTATCGACGTGTATACCCTCGAATCTTTACCTACTCTGCAGACTACCCAGAGAAGTATGTCCCGCTTACTTCCATATTGTCGGTCTTACTAATGTGCTTCTTTGCTGTGGTAGAGTTCTTCTAGCCACGATCAGGGACAAAGGCCAATGTCCCTGCCCTCTTTGTCTCGTTCCGAAGAGCGAGTTCCACCGACTGGGGATGCTCTCCGATTTTGCAGCAAGGACAGCCAAGGTTCGCCATTATTTTCGGGACAAGATCAGTGCAGCGCGAGATGCAATCTACAAGCTTGGTTCGCCGATCAAGGGAGTAATACCTGAAAAGCTCCTAAAAGAATTCTCACTCGTACCAACACTCGTAAGTGGTCCTAATTGCACAGCTTCTCAGGTACTGATGAGGCTCCAAAGAACACTTTCGCAGAGGTCCTTGGGCCTCTCGGACTCAACGTATCGACTATGTTGATGGTCGACCTTTTACACGAGTTCGAGATTGGTGTCTTTAAGTCGGTCTTTCGCCACCTCTTGCGCCTACTTCATTTCATCAACCGGGGAGCAGTTGAAGTACTCAACGCTCGGTGAGTAATGGTTTCACATGGCTCACAGACCATTGACTAGAGACATTGTAGCTTCCATGAAATTCCTTCATTCGGAGTCGGCACCATACGCCGCTTTCCTTCAGATGTTTCCGAGATGCGACAGCGTGCCGCTTGGCACTTCGAGAATATACTGCAGGTAAGTTGCCATTGTCTCAAGATATGCTAGATATGCTTCATGGCCCCTCCTGCCCTAGTGTGCTATCCCAGCCTTCGAAGGCCTCTTTCCATCCGATCACGACAATATCGTGCGTGTTCTATTGTTCCGTTTAGCTCAGTGGCATGCTCTCGCGAAGTTTCGGATGCACACAGACCAGTCGCTCACTTGTTTCAAGCAAGCGACCAGGCTCCTCGGACAACAGTTACGCAAGTTCAAGCACGTCACCTGTTCTATGTTCAAGACCACGGAACTTCCCTCGGAAGCTGCAGCACGTTGGAGACGAGCAGAGGCCAAACTGAAGACCCTGACGGAAACCGACGCTACAGCAAAAACTCCGACCAGTGGCAGTAGTGCAGTGCGACTGAAGACTCTGAACTTGGCGACATACAAGATACACGCGCTCGGTCACTACATTCATACGATCCTGTCAATGGGAACGACTGATTCGTACACTACTCAGATCGTAAGTACCAGCGGATTGAAGTGTTGAGAATGATCAATATACAGTAGTATTGACCAGGGGGAACTTGCGCATCGTCAGCTGAAACAATTCTATCAATGTACCAACAAGCATGATCCAATGGGCCAGCTCTCGAAGCAAGAAAGACGCCTGACCCGCGTACGTCGTGAAGTGGATACCGAACGGACCTACATCCTAGAAACCAGTTCTGAGGAAGTCTGTTCCCCAGCGAGCCTATCAGTGCGTTACCATCTGGCTTCCAGCTCGCGCCACACAGTCAACCTTGCTGCGTTTTTGACTGAGCATTCGGGTGACCCAGCAGTCAAGGTAAGTTTCTTTTAGGCCATATAGGAGTGGTTCCGTGATAACCGTCTTTCTCAGGACTTCATTCCGAAGCTCAAAGACCACCTCCTCGCCCGTCTATGCAACCTAGAATACGATGGTGATGAACACGCATTCACTCCAGATGAGCACTGTTCCATTTACTTCATCAACGGTCTCAATCGTGTGGCTGTTCCTAGGCGTCTGCAGATTAATTACACTACATATGACATTCGGCGTGCATACGACACCCTTCGACCTGGTCATGGGGGGGTCGTTATGTTGCACTCGCGGGAGGATGGCCCCAAATCACATCCATTCTGGTATGCACAGGTTGTGGCCGCCTTCATATTCCATCTCCACCATGATGGATATGAATACACCAAGGACGTTCTGTGGATACGTTGGTTCGGTGTAGTGCCTAGCTACCACTGGAGCATCGAGAAGGCTCACCTTCCGAAAATTGGATTCGTTCCAGACTCGCCAGGAGCATTCGGCTTCATCGATCCCGCACTTGTGATTCGGGCATGCCATCTCATACCAGCGTTCGCAGATGGCCGTACAGACTCACTCCTGCGTCTTGGTGCTTCAGTTGGTCGTGCAAATAACGACGTAGATGACTGGGCCGCATACTATGTTAATATGTAAGTACTAACTTCCCACCAAGGCCTTCTTACCCATCTAAATGAATCTAGATTCGCCGACAGAGACATGTATGCACGATTCGCGCAGATTGGAGTTGGGCATGAGGTACAGGCTCCAGAGACAACACGACGGCATACGTATGAACAAGAGCCAGAAGAAACATCCCCGAATGATAAAGAGAATGAAGAAGGGGGGTCGGATATAGACATGGACCCAAGCACGAGTGACGGTGGATGTATAGACTCTGAAGGTGATGACAGCGATCATGCAGGGAATTCAGATAGTGGCGTTGAGGAAGACGATGAGGCTGATGACGATGAAGACTCAAGTAGTGATTGCTCCAATGTAGACTACATCTCATTCTGAATTGACTTGATCCTTACTTCGCCCTTGATCACAATCTTTCGTGTTGTAGCTAGCTGGCTGTAAAGTACTGTATTCGGACGAAAAAGGTATCACGAGTGTTGCACCCCAAAACTGATTTTGGTACAATGAAAGTGGATTATAATGGTTGCACACTTGCTAAGAATATTACAATCAAATTATAATCCATTGTCACTGAATGAAATTACTCCACGATTGAGAGGATACCGAAGATATCCTATGGTGATGCTATGGCAACATCTTCCTTTATAATCCATGCGGCAATCATATTATTTTGTTCCTAATGAACATTTGCCACAAGGGAATAGCGTGATTGGTGTTTTTAGGTGATGTGGGGCTTACAAAGGGCGCATGCTATGATATATCGATATCTTCCTGTGCTATTGCCCAGTGGCATTAGTACCAACCTTAAACTCGACATGCTATAGGAACACCGCTTCGGATATCGACAGAGTCAAGGCGCAACGTCAGACAACTAAAGGACCGTGCCTCGTGTTTCTTTTGGTGATATATCGCCCAGTTCAGCAGGCACAGGGTACTGGGGCGATGGGAGTTCAGGCACAGGTAGTGCAATAGTCCCCGCTCACGGATTTTACATCAACGGCACTCTGATCATTACACCACAGGCACGTTCGGATAAGTCGCTCGCACATATGGTCAATAAGTTATTCA
>JBBPKS010000294.1:0-15190 GCA_038089355.1 Pulveroboletus ridleyi | reverse complement strand
TAAGCGGGCACAGGGACGGAGGGTGAACTGGGGCGAAGCTAGTGGCTATGTACTGTAAGCGAAGAATGGGGCGTAACACTAAGAACAAGGAATGCTAAATACAGAGGGTCCGGGGTGTCAGGGATGCAGACTCATCGAGAACGCACCGGAGGCCCCAGGAAAGGTGTCCGGAGTTATCCGGAGTTAAGTCCGGAGTATCGGATTCAACGGATATGACACAGTGTTATGAACCACGTGCACCTAACTTTTCACCCTTCACTCTTTTCCTACATTCCTTACCTCCTCCTGCTCCTTTAGTCACGTGACCCCCCACGAGGCCGATCACATGACCAGTCACGTGCCATGACATCATCCGTCACCTGATGAGTCTAGCCTCCGACGTCATAACCTCTAGGGTTACACGTTGACAAACCTTAGACTACCCTAATCCTTATCTCCATCGGATCTCCACGGCAATCCTGCCACCTCCTAGATCTCCCGATCCGATCTAATGTCTTCCCATGTATCACATCTTATTTAGATCTCCGTGGATCTCAGATCAGATCTCAGGGTTCGCCTCACGGCAGCCTTGCGCTCTTAATCTCCGTCCGCACTTCCATTCCCTACCCACGGTCATTACCGTCTTACCATATGTAGCATAGCCTTATCTATTACTTCCATGTATAGTAGTGTACTGCTTGGTCTGTGCGCAGGCCTTGCCAATATATAAGGCGGCGGTCCTGGCTGGCTAAACCCCAGCTTTGACCACTTGTCTAGTTCACCTCTCGTAGGCCCCTGGTCCTTGGGTTAAAACCTCGGATGCTAAGGGTTCTCCTCCGATTGGCTACGCTGGCACTTGTAGCTCCCCTGCCAGGGTTACGGTTTTCTCTCTTTGCCGGCTAGCCTCGTTATCGGCTGTTTGGTTTGGTTGTTTCTTCCGGCCGAAGGGTTGTTTCCGTCCCCTTCGATGACTGCTCGACGCAGTCATAACACCTACTTGGCATATATATCCTAACCTTCCTCTTCGTGTGTCTTCGCTCTACACTTAAGTGAGTGCTTTAGCTCTCCCTTGCGTCTTGTCCCAATTACAAGGGATTGTCCTCCATCTACCCGCCTCACCAGGAAGTCCATCGTCTGGCCCACACCAGGATGAACCATTGGCCTTGCCATCAACAAGGTACCCCCTTGTCTTCACGTCTTAGGACCCTTGCCAAGTTTGCGCTAGACCCTTCGGGATCAAGCATAACAAAAGGTCTAAGCTCTCTCGCTGCGGTTAGCACCACCTAAACCGCCACCATATCTCGACGAAACCCCCCCAGCCTTGCTGATAGGATCTTTGGATGTACCAGAGAATGCCCACCTGTTGATTCTGAACCTGAACCCCAGTCTTCTGAGGAAGAACACCCTTTGTCATCACCAGACCTCCGTGTTACTTCTCCCCAAGAACAACACGAAGATCAAACCCTCGCCACCCTTTTCTCTGAAGGAATATCTATCCCTAGAGAACCAACTCCACTGTCCCCCATCCCCATAGCCACCCACCAAACCCTCCCCAGAGCTCTTGCTAACACTGAACATCGGGCAAGAACAACCCAAGTCCAGACCCCTGTATAAAACCCACCCCCACCATTCACCCCACTACCAATGTCTGCCAAACCTACAGAACTCCGTCTTGGGAAACCAGACGACTATGACAGATCCTATGAGAAAGCCATCCCATGGCTCAACTCTGTTCAGTTTTATCTCATCACTAACGATGATCTCTACAACACCGATGCAAAAAAGATTGCATTCACCCTCTCATTTATGAGAAGCGGATCTGCAGCCACCTGGGCCAACACCTTTTGGACTCAGAAACTCGCTCATCCCACCAACGGATTCGGAACGTACAAGAAGTTTGTGGAGAGCTTCAAGGAAACCTTCCAATATGAAGACACTGTCGCAAAGGCAGTCAGATGGATGCAAGACACTCACATCTCGAAACTCTCAGATATCAACAGCTACATCTTGGAGTTCAAGAACCAGGTTTCCCTCAGCACCCTTGAGGATGACATCGTCCTCACCAATTTCTTTGCTGCTGGGATATCAAACTCTCTCCGCCAACGCATCTTTTCCATGGACACCCTCCCAGCCACCATTGAAGAATGGTACAAGAAAGCTGTCCACTTCGTCATCCAGTGGGAGCGAGCTGATGCCTATAAGCAAAAAGAAATGTATAATTACTTCCGGCCTGCTGCATCTTCTACCACCTCCACAAAGGATCCAGACGCCATGGATGTAGATGTTGTCAGAATTGGCAAGTTAACCCCGGAAGAACGAAAGCGATGCATGACGATGAAACTCTGCTTCCACTGCTGCCAGTCTGGACATATGTCAAACACCTGTCCCACCTTCCCAAACCCTGGGAAGAAGAAGACCTCTGTCAAAAAGGTCGCCGAAACTCTGTTGCTGTTACAAACCACTTCAGACCCCTTTCTTTTCTCAGTCACGTGACCCGTCACAGGACCCAGGCCCAGACCATGACATCATATGACATCATGCCTTATGGCTGGCACACTTCTTTAATCTCCATTAACCCTGGTGGGAACTCTCTCACATTCATGTACTTTAGCTAGCCATGTATAGTAGTTTATCCCACAGACCCTATGGTCCATGCACTGTAGCCTATAGTATATAAACCCAAGGGTCTCAGCTGGTGTCCCCAGCTTTGACCACTTGTCTTTCTGCTACCTTACGGGTGATTAGTGCGTGTGAGCTCGCCTTCTCCTCCTCTTATCTTGCCAGGCTCGGTAATAGCCTGTGAAGCCAAGGCCGGTGGTGTGTTCTCTCATAGTTCGCAACACTTGGTCAAAGCTATTTACACCGCCCTTGGGTGAACAGAGCATCTTGTTGCTAAAGATATCGAGATTGGGTGAGCGTCTATCCCCATCAGAAGACTGGATCAAGAAAGAAAGCAAATCCATCGTATATGGTTGCTGGGCCCAGGCATAAGAGACATAGCGCAGAGGCACCACATGACAGGCCTGGGCATAGCACCCTTAACAGCTGCATACACAGTCGTCCGCCATATTAAATAAGGATAATGTTGCTTCTTGCCCAAAGTGCACTAGGGCGTAACCTCTGTGGTTTGAGGTTACCAGGTTCATGGAATATCTGTGACGTCTGCTGTCAGTGCACAATATGCGTATGACACCTCTCGTTACCGAGAGTCTACCCCTTTGATGGAACCCACACCGTCCAAATCAAGCTGTTGAAGAAGATTTAGCTGCCAGTGGTCTTCCCCTCCCTTACCTTACCTGACATCTTCCCCCCGCAAGCATCCCCAGACATCGGTTGAAAGATACCAGTGAGTAAGGACTGTAGGATTCCAAAATTTCCCAATACAAAGAATCGGTGCCTGGTTCTCCGGAACAGGCACATTCACAACTCCACAAGTCCCCCTCTTTTGAGGGCTTGCTTGAAGCACTTTCCCAAGTTTCCAAGGAGCCGTACAGGCTCAAATTTAAACAAAGACAACCGCCACCCCCACCACAAGAAACAATGTCGTCATCATCGCTAAGCAATGATGACTTGAAGGCGCTCCTCATGGCCCTTCTCAAGGAAAAGGAGGACAGCCCCTCCACTATTACCAAAAAAGTCACCAATCCCGGCAAGTGGGATGGTACCAGGGACAAATTCTGGGTGTGGTTCACCCAAATCACTGTCTGGGTCTTGCTCCAAAACTAGGGCTTGGACAAACTTAGGGCTGTCACAGTCCTATCAAGGATGGAGGGTCAAGCCACCTCCTATGCATGGCTAAAACTCGAGGAGTCCACATCCCTAGCACTTTGGATACTCTGTATTTAGTGCTCCTTGTTCTCTATGTTATATTCCTTCTTTGCTTACAGTACATAGCCAATAGCCTTGCCTCCAGTCATCCTCCATTTCTGTGCTCCACTTAGGAGCACAGCTCCAGTATACTTAGCATCCATCCTCCAGACTCTGACTAACACTTACATATGTTTTGCATCCATATATAAGTCACCACACTTCTGTTGTAGATACCTTAGTTTGAATATTATCATAAACTCTCCAGTCCCTGACCACCTGACCCCCTTGAGTCTCCAGACTCTTATCTGACCCATCCTTGACCTTCATTGCTTGCAACAAGGTCAACTCTGACCCTAACTCATCCTCCAAAATTACAGGACACCCTGGACTTGTGACAAGGGCACACCACATAAGGTGAAGCCAAGTCCTGTCTGAACTCCAGACATCCTGGAGTTACCTTCTGGAAATCCAGTTTTAACACTGATGAACTTCATACACTAACCCTTGGACCTCAGACTGGACTTGAGTCTGGAGGACCTGGACTTAACAGTATATTCATACTCTCTCTTGTCAAGGTTCACTCTTTTCAACAGCCTCCATGTCTGCATGCATACGATGAACTGCTCAACATGAGCTGATCCTGCAGACTACCTTTGGCAGTTCTTGTGGGGTCCCTGGAGATTTTTGTAGCTTCTCTGCATGCACTATGGTCACTGCGCCCTCCATCTCCAAGGCACATAGCAGACTACCTCTGTCCCCACTTACACCTCTTCCACTTACCTTCAGCCCTGAGCTTCCTCCAATTGGTTCTCAGGAATGGGACAACAAGGAATCCATCCAAGTCTGACCTGGCACCCCAATGCCATCAAGCAGAAGGGGAAATGGTGATGACCCAGGTGAAAACTATTAGGAACAACTTCACTAACTCAAAGTGAGAAGGAAGAGAGGCCAAAACTAAGGGATAGACTAAGGTGCAGCTAAGGCACACACACAGAGAATAAGCCCAAAGTGATGAGAATTCCAAGAATGAGGACTAATACAGGATGAGTACTACTTATATATAAGGTATCTAACCCTAAGTCCTGTATAACCCTAAGTGACAATTGAGATCTGGTTAAGATCTGAGTAAAGCCCTTGACCCGAGTTGCTGATGGATCAACAATCTATGGAGATAAATAAGGTTAAAGTGATTGATCTATGATCTGATGTGAAATATGAGTAAGTCGATAAGTAAGTGGCTGATAAATAGAATGGAATGGTGTCATAGTGATTTCAATAGGCTAGGCCATGATGTAATGGTGGTGTCAAGTCTGGTCCCTCTGGACTCAAGTCCAATCAGAGTTCTGAGGGTTAGTGTACGAAGTTCGTAGGTAGAATGAACGGAGTTCGGAGCGACAAGGGGGTACCTAGGAGGACATTGGCGCAGGACTTATGTGTTGCGCCCTTGTCTAGGCTCTGTCCTCGTATTTCATAGGAGAGCGGGAGAGAGAGAGAGAGAGAGAGAGAGAGAGAGAGGGAACGGGAGAGAGGGGAATCAGACGAGAGACAGGAGGTGACTAGTTTGATATTCATACTGAGGTACAGAAACAGAGTACAGGAAACTTATATACTGAAGTCCGGTCCGGAGTTTGGACAGAGGAATGGAGGAGCATATGGTAAGGTATGTCAGGTAAGAGGAAAGCATGTGGAGATGGGGAACATACGTAGGGAGATCATATGGTGTGGCAAAGGGTCTAAGGGATGAAGCTAAGGGTCGTAACTAGGGAATGGAGGGTCGAAGGTACAAAGGGAATACTAAATAAGGAAAGCAAGCGAAGTCCGATACGAAAGGGATGAAGTCTGAGGGAAGAGGTCCGGAGTTGGGCAAATGGGGTTCGGAGTAGGGGTTTGGAGTCCGGAGTTGATAGGGGCTGGGATGGATATGACAGGTGGTGACATAACCTGATGTCAATGGAATGGTGCAATTGAGGGTAGCCTAGACCCAAATTAATGGATAATGAGTGAATCTAAGGTAAATGGGCAAGAATTAAGGAAAGGGGTTTATTGTCAGGGACTAACCCAAGCATAAAGTATGCAAAAGGGTCATCTGGACCTTCACTCTAGGAATGAGAGCAAAAGGACTAGAATATCAAGCATGAGCCTAATCTACAGGCAAGTGCTATGACTATATACTGTTACATAACCCTAAAACCCTAGGCAAACCCTGTGCTGCAGGCTAAGGGCTCTTACTAATGGATATTAAATAATGATTGAAACAGAACTCTAAATATGATGGCTGAATAAGTTAGGAATGGAATGATATCATGGTCTAGCCTATGACATAATGGAATGATCTAGAAGGATCTAGCTTAATCTAGATAGGATAGCGTCATATAGTGATGATAAGATAAGATAAAGGAAAATAATAGAAGCGGAAATAAATAGGTTCTGTCATTTATAATAGGGGTCTAACATTGTAATTATCATTAGGGAAAATTGTGATTCTGACAGAAATGACTCCTTCAGCTCCTCCAATGTGAACTCTGACCAGGGATCCTTTGCCTGATGAAGATAAAGAATGCAACCAAGTCCCACTTGTTTACGAAACCTTTACTCAACTCACTGACACTATCAAGGGGATGACCCGCCAAGCACTTTAACAATAGAAGACAAAAGGCTCCAAGCCTAAGGTCTGGGGGCCTGACCCAAAGAAACTCCATCCATTTATTGTTCAGTGCAAGCTCCATTTCCAAGCCAATCCCTGAATCTACTGCAAGGATCGGACCAAGGTCACCTTCACTCAGTCCTATCTCAAGGGGACCACACTTGAGTACTTCAAGCCAGACCTTCTCAGACTTGAAGTGCCAGGCCTCTGACCTGTGTGGATGGATAGTTGGCATATGATCCTATATGAGTTGTAGTCTAACTTCAGACCCCATGACCCCATTGCAGATGCAAAAGCTCAGCTTGAGCACCTCCAGATGTGCAATGTAAAACACAGATCTTATCTGGAGTGGATAAGGATCAGATATAAAAGAAAAGGGTGCAAGTATAAACTCAACCCAAGGGATGTTGCGAACTCTAGGAGCACACACCACCGGCCTCAGCTTCACAGGCTATTACTGAGCCTGGCGAGGTAAGAGGAAAGGAGAAGACAAGCTCACGCGCACTAATCACCCGTAAGGTAGCGGGAAGACAAGTGGTCAAAGCTGGGGACGCCAGCTGAGACCCTTGGGTTTATATAGTACAGAGGAGTGTGCACGGACCATAGGGTCCGTGGGATAAACTACTATACATGGATAGACTACAGTACACGATTGTGAGAGGGTTCCTACCAGGGAAGACGGAGATTAAAGGGGCGTGTCAACCATGAGGCATGATGTCATATGATGTCATGGTCTGGGCCCTGGTCATGTGACAAGTCACGTGACCGAAGAAGGAAAGGGGCTGAAGTGGTTCGTAACATTACCCCCCTTTGCTACGACTCAAGTTCCAGACGAGTCGTTGCAAAAGGAGTACCAGCTTCAGGGCCATAAGTAGTGAAAAGGCGATTCATTTCCGTCAGGGAGAGACCGTGAAGGGGGCGAGGGGCGGACGGTGAAGCGTGGTGGAAGGCGTCAACTGTGTCACGTGCATTGTCAAGATGGGAAGCTGGTTCCCACGTGTCATCGGTTTCATCGTATCCCTTCCATCGGACCCGATACTCCAATTTCCCACGTTTCAAGCGGGAGGCAACAACGGCCTTGACCTCGTACTCGGGGTGTCCTTTCTCTGAGACCTCAATTGTGTCCAGGCAAGAGATCGGCTGGCCAGGCAGCGGGGAGCGGTAAGGTTTCACCTTGGAGATGTTCACTACTGGGTGAATCTTGAAGAATGTGGGGAGGTGCAGTTCGACTGCGTTGGGGAGGGCACGCACGACTTTGAATGGTCTGAGCCACCGTTGCGTTAGTTTATGGGCAGTATAAGGTAATTTTAAGTTGTCCGTGCTGAGCCAGACATGGTCGCCAGGTGCGTAATCAGGTGCGTCCAATCTAGCGGTGTCCTGAGAGTGGGACATTTTCTCGTGTGTGCGTTCCAGCACTAGTTGCACCTCCTGATGTGCGCAACCCATGTCCGCATGAAAGCTTCCAGCCAACGTCTCCGACGCTCCTTCAAAACCCATCCGGGGGGAGTAGTTTCGGGTTATCGCGAACAGAGACGACCCAACGGAAGACGAGAGGGAATTATTATGGTGGAATTGAGCGAGTTTGAGGTAGTCGAGCCATTTGTCCTGTTTCTTGGCGACATATGCCCTCAAATATTGCTCCATTTCCCGATTGATTCGTTCCATTTGTCTGTCCGTTTGCGGATGATAAGTGGTGGAAAGCTTTTGCTCGATGCCCAATAATTTACACAGTTCGGTGGTGAAGGAGGAGACGAACTGTGGGCCCCGATCAGATACTATCATACGGGGGATGCCATGTTGCGACCATATGTGGTCGCGGAATAATTTAGCCAAATCTAAAGAAGAAATCGTCTTGGAACATGGTATGTAAATGACTTCTTTGGAAAATCAGTCTATGATAACACAAACGGAATTGAACTTGTCGATTTCCGGTAATCCAGTTACGAAGTCTAGTGAAATATCTTCCCAGGGATGAGAAGAGGCGGGGAGGGGTATGATTTTTCCTGCTGGTGCTTTAGACGAACCCTTCGTGAGGGCACATGTGTAGCAGTGGTTTATATAAGAAATGATGTCTTTCTGCATTTGCGGCCACATAAAGAAACGGCTTATTGTATGATAGGTGCGGGCTTGCCCATTATGACCCCCCAGGGGATCGTCATGACACGTTTTAAGGATCTCGGCACAAATGGGAGGTGGCACATAAATTCGGCCAGTATAGTCGTGGAGGTAGACCTCCCGTTTAGTATCGTATGTATAATTAAGAACGTCATTTATTTTTTGTGATTCTTTTTGTATTTTTTGCAATAATGGTGATTCTAAGGTAACGTTTTTTATGAATAGTTCGGTGGGCAGAACGGTGATATCCTTGTTGAGATTCTTGACTGTGTCACCATGGTCCGGTCGACGGGAGAGAGGATCGGCATGGTTCAACGACCCCGGGCGATAGACGAATTCGAGATTGAATTCCTGAAGGAGGGCATGCCAACGGCGCCTGGCGTCCTGAGAGCGTTTGGGGCTTCTTCCAGTACTCTAGGTTTTTGTGATCCGTCCAAACTTCAAATCGTTCTCGCCCAATTAGATAATGCCTCCACTCCTTGAGTGCGTGAATTACCGCCATCAGTTCTTTGTTGTAGATGGGGTAGTTGCACTCGGTGGTGTCGAAGGAGTGGGACAGGAAGGTGCAGGGACGCCATTGCCCGTCTTCGCATTCCTGCCAGAGGATTGCTCCAGTTGCGATATTGGAGGCATCGGTCTCTATGCGCATTTGTCGCGTGCTGTCCGGGTACGCTAATAGAGGCACTTCTGTAAACTTCTTTTTTAGGGCGAGGAAGGCCGCTCGTTTGGTGTCACCCCACCGGAAGGGGGTGTCTTTCTTCATAAGGTCGTTCAGCGGCCTCGTGATTTCTGCGAATTGATCAATAAATTTACAGTAATAGTTACATAAGCCCAGGAATGCCTGGACTTGTTTAAGATGTGTTGGTTCTGGCCAATCCGTGATAGCTTGTGTTTTCTTTTCTTGCATTTCGACGCTGTTCTTGGAGACGTTCATTCCTAGGAATTTGACCTTGTCCTTGGAAAATGCACATTTTTCTGGTTTAATATAGAGGTCGTTTTCTCTGAGGCATTGTAATACTTCGTGAACCAGCACTTCATGTTCTTCTTTTGTCTTTTTTTTGGTAAATATCATCATGTCGTCCATATAAATGATGAGGAATGCGTATTGGTCCGAGAAGATGTCGTTCATCATATTCTGGAATGTGGGGGGGAGTTAGTAAGGCCGAAGTACATGACCGTTGGCTCATAGGCCCCAATTGGCATTATGAACGCCGCCTTCCATTCGTCACCTTCTTTGATGCGGACGTTGTTGTATCCCCAGCGCAGATCCATGGCTGTGAACATGTCCGCTCCTTTAAGGCGATTGATGAGCTGTGAAATTAACGGTAAGGGGTATGCGTTTTTAATCGTTCCTTCGTTTAAATAGCGGTAGTCCATGACGAGACGCTTTTTACCGTCCTTCTTCGGAATGAAGAATACTGGGGACGTTTGCGGAGACTTGCTTGGTCGAAGATAGCCCTTCTTGACTTCCTTGTCGATGAAAGTCCGTACTTCTTCCAATTCCGTGTCAGATAGAGGAATAACTCTCCCCTTCCTTGGAACGAAGTCAGGCTTGAGATCGATGGCATGATCCCAATGCTTCTGTAAGGGCATCCGATTGGATTCCTGCTCCGAAAAAACGTCAAGAAAATTGTGGTAAGCCGCCGGGACCTTTTCGGCCACTCTGTCTTTGATGACACGGAGTTTGAAGCCGAAATACCTGTTTCATTGCCGTTTGTAATTGTCGCAGTCTTCGGTGCAACAGGTAAAGTCGATCTTCTTTTCGACCCAGTTGATGGTAGGGTTGTGGCGAGCGAGCCAGTCGTAGCCGATAATCATTTGATTCGAACCTAGTTCGACGACGAAGGCATTGATCTTCTCGTGATGGTCCTGCAATGCTGCAACGAGTTCGACCCTATGTGTAACTTTTCCGGCCTTGCCCAGGGTACCGTCAGCATTAAATACTTGGATCTGCTGTTCAAGGGGGATTAAGTTAATGTTGTTTTTGGTGCACCATTTGCGGTCGATGAAAGTGTTGACGGCACCGCTGTCAATTAGTGCTTTTATATTATCATCTTTTTGTGTGTTACCTGTAAAGAAGAGGACGGCAATGTCCACCGTGAATTCTCCTCCACTGATCATTTCTTGTGTAGGGATTTTGTTAAGGTTAAGGTCAGCACAGTTATTCTTAAAAAGGGAATTAAGCACGCTAGTTTTATAGTCTGGCGCCGAGCTCCGAAGAGACCCCCCTTTGGACATATCAGAATCTATTAAAGTTTTCAGCACCTGGGTGATCGTCCTAACTGGGAAATCTCTGTCGGTGCACTCCGAGAGTTCAGCTACAGGCTCAGTGCCAGCTACGGGGATTTCTCCCTTGAGCACGGTTAACGAGTCATCTACGCCTACTACTCTCGTACCGGCACGCCCGGAGTCCGGCCTACTTACTGGTACATGATTACATACTGCCGCACTCGTCGGCTCAAAACCAGATTGTACAGAAGTGTCACTATTGTCCCTAATTGAGGGGTCCAAATGCACAGTAACTATTTTTTTGATGTTTTCTAATTTTCTTCTTTTTTCTTTGATTTTATCCAGCTTGCTAGGTGACACCCTACCATTGACTAGCTGCTTCCTTTTAAAGCCTCGGATGCTTTTGTCTGGGCTTCGGTTTCAAAGACGTCGGCCCAATAGGCACGAGCTTCATCCGACATATAATCCTGTCAGGAGGACGTTGCTGCGTGGGCCTTGGTTTCAGGCGGGGTTTCAGAGACGATCACCCACGTCTCGGTGTAGTACCCATCTTTATCGGGTACCCATACTTGGCGCATATTTTGAACCAGCGCTCGGTTCCTGTCTTGTGCCGGGTTGTAAGGTTTCTTCGGGAGCCGGCAGTCCCGTCGAATGTGGCCTGGTTTGCCACAATTAAAGCACATGTGGGTTTCCGGGGGCCCCTGCACTGCCCCGATCTCCATGGGGGCTCCCCTTCCAGGTTGCGTCCCATATTGTGTAAACCGCTGGTTAGGCGGTGGTCCCTTGGGCGGGTTATATCTTTGCGCTCCACCATAGCGCCTTGGTTGGAATCCACGTTTGATTTCCGCGGACTCGAAAGAGCAACCGACTTTTCGATAAGCGTCAATCAACTCAAAGATGTCGTCTTCTACCGACATGTGTAGGTGGACCTGCATGTATACGCGAGCGTCCACTGCTCGCTTGAGAATTTCGATTCCGTGACCATTGTCGATCTCAGATTCCTTAAAGAGAACCTCGAATTGTTGGAGGAACTTGTCGATGGGCCTTCCTTGCTGCTTCAGCCGGTTAAGCTTCTGCAGCGATTCGTGTGCCAGGACATCTATCTGGAAGTGGTCCTTTATTTCCTTTTGTAGCCCCTTCCAGTCGGGCCATGCTTCATGCCCGCGGGGATAGCCTAGAGGTTTCCCTGTAGGGCCGGTTGCATCTGCGATTTCAGAGTTGCAGTACTCCTCAAGTTTAAGCCGTGCATAGGAGGCGGCTTGACCCTCCATTTGGGAAAGGACCACAATGGTCCTGAGCTTGTCCGAGCCCCAATTCTGGAGTGAGACCCAGACTGTGATTTGGGTGAACCACACCCAAAATTTGTCTCTTGTGCCGTCCCACTTGCCGGGATCGGCGACTTTCTTGGTGATAGCGGAGGGGTTGTCCTCCTTTTCCTTGAGAAGGGCTGTGAGGAGCGCCTTCAGGTCATCATTGCTTAGCGAGGACGATGACAACATTGTTGATTGCGGCGGGGGGGCAGTTTGTCTTTGTTTGAATTTGAGCCGATAAGGCTCTTCGGATACTTGCGGAAGTGCTTCAAGCAAGCCCTCAAAACTGGGGGACTTGCGGAGTTGTGAATGTGCCTGTTCCAGAGAACCAGGCACTGATCCTTCGTAAAATGAAATTTTGGAATCCTATCAGTCCTTACTCGCCGGTATCTTTCAACCGACGTCTGGGGATGCTTGCGGGGAAGATTGTTGAGTGAGGTAAGGAGGGGAAGACCACTGGCAGCTAAATCTTCTTCAACAGCTTGATTTGGATGGTGTGGGTTCCATCAAGAGGGTAGACTCTCGATAACGAGAGGTGTCGTACGCGTATCGTGTGCTGACGGCGGATGTCACAGGTATTCCGTGAACCTGGTAACCTCAAACCACAGAGGTTACGCCCTAGTGCACTTTGGGCAAGAAGCAACGTTATCCTTATTTAATACGGCGGATGACCGTGTATGCAAGCTGTTAAGGGTGCTATGCCCAGGCCCGTCACATGGTGCCTCTGCGCTATGTCCCTTATGCCTGGGCCTGGCAACTGTATACGACGGATTTGCTTTCTTTCTTGATCCGGTCTTCTGATGGGGATAAACGCTCACCCGATCTCGATATCTTCAGCGATAAGACGCTCTGTTCACCCGAGGGCGGTGTAAATAGCTTTGACCAAGTGTTGCGAACTCTAGGAGCACACACCACCGGCCTCGGCTTCACAGGCTATTACCGAGCCTGGTGAGGTAAGAGGAAAGGAGAAGACAAGCTCACGCGCACTAATCACCTGTAAGGTAGCGGGAAGACAAGTGGTCAAAGCTGGGGACGCCAGCTGAGACCCTTAGGTTTATATAGTACAGAGGAGTGCACACGGACCATAGGGTCCGTGGGATAAACTACTATACATGGATAGACTACAGTACACGATCGTGAGAGGGTTCCTACCAGGGAAGACAGAGATTAAAGGGGCGTGTCAACCATGAGGCATGATGTCATATGATGTCATGGTCTGGGCCCTGGTCATGTGACAAGTCACGTGACCGAAGAAGGAAAGGGGCTGAAGTGGTTCGTAACAAGGGAGGGGGCCAGGAGACACAGGCTAAGTGAGTGAGAACCTAGGCACTAGCCCTATGACTCAAGAATGAAAGATGGGGGATGCAAAAAGATGCAGAAAGATATCTTCAGAGGTGTGATACACTGGTTTTATAGTCCTGGGAATATCCATGGACTTCTATTTATGAGATATAACTAATCCAGGGCCAAATGGCACCCAGCAAGTATGTAAGCTAAAAGAATCCAATACCAGATGAACATGATCCAGACCTGGATAAATAGGTGAATGGTATGAAAGAGTCTGTAATGAATGAAAAGATGAACAGAAAATAAAAAAGACCTACCCAGATGAACAATAGACACAATGGAGTCTTGAACAGACTCTTGAAACAGATCGAAAAGGTGTGCTTGCAACCATAGGAGGACTCAACCTCCTACATCTGCAGAGGACTTGAATACTGACTGTCCCCAGTTAGTCATGTGACCATGGGAAGTCGTAGCTTGGTAAGAACAATAGTGCTGCAGGTGGACTGAGTGTTCACCAGATCATGGGTTGGGCTCTGTACCATGTCATGTCATATCTCTCTTTCCCTCTCTCATCTCACTACTTCATCCTCTCTCTCACTCATGAACCACACAAACAATGTCCAATGCCAAAGATATTCTTGCATTCACACAACCACTGATGAAGGACAATTTGCAGGCCCACATGCAGAACAACCTCAAAGTGGCCTGTGAGTCCATCCAGATTGTTGCAAAAATGGTACCAGACAACCAGGATGAGCTGGGGGAAGAGAAAAATAAGTGGATAGCCAAATGGGAGAGTACCATGGTGCATGGCCAAATGTATTGTATTTGATCTGACTGCTAACCTGTCATAGACACATGCTCTCAGTTGTTTATGAGATGCACACCATCTTGGTGTCAAGACTGTCCTTGATACTAGAATGGCTGAGATGATATGAGATGTCAACAAGACTGCTGTGTGGTGGAAGAACAAGGCAGAAAACTGACTGCTGCTGCAAGATGAAGAAGCACAGACTCCAGAAGCACTGGCCCAGGAGGCCGAACAAGTGGCCACCCCAGCAGGGGCAGGCCCACTACCAACAGACCCAGTTCTGGGCACAAGCAAGAGTGCAGAGGCAAAGAAGCTGCTCCCTGTCATCATCATTCTGTCATGGCCTACCAAGGTAAGTGGCAAATCAGACATTGCAGTATCCATACTAACAAATCAAATCAGTGGTCCTAGATCGTGGTGGATGACAATGAGGATGACAATGATGAGGAGGACAATGAGAGGCAGCCACAGGTAATGTGTCCCACAACCATGATGAACCATCCACCAGGTGTGCCAAGGTGAAGGTCACCTGCTGGGGTTGCAAAGGTTGGACCTGCAACTGGTGCCAAGGGCTCACCAAATGTGAGAAGTCTGGCAGATGAGGGGGAAATGTGGTAAGGACAAAGGTGAGTGGGCAGTGTTATGAATCCTCTTGCACCTAACTTTTATCTTCACTCTCCTTTCCTTCACTTTCCTTTACCCTCACGTTTGTTATATTACATGACCTCCACAAGGCTGATCACATGACCAGTCACATGATGAGTCCAGATCCTGACATCATCTATGACCTCATAGTCTCAAGGTTGCCACATGGCAAACCCTAGACTACCCTAGACCCATATCTCCATCAGATCTCCATGGCAATCCTGCCACCTCCTAGATCTCCTGATCTGATCTATTGCCTCCTCATGTATCACATCTTATTTATCTAGATTCCCATCCCTGCAGATCTCAGGGTTCACCTCATGGCAGCCTTGTACATCTCATCTCCATCCACACTTCCAT
>JBBPKS010000293.1:0-15199 GCA_038089355.1 Pulveroboletus ridleyi | reverse complement strand
CTCAGTCACATCTTCCATGTCCCAGCCCTGCTCGAGCAGCTCTAGCGCACGTTGCTTCATGTCGGCACTGATTTTACGATAGACCATTGAGGCTGCACAGGTCTGGGTAGCGGTCTTGTGGTGCGACGACGCTGCTGGTGAGGTCAGTGAGGCCCGTCTGAATTTTTCGAATTTTTCGAATTTTTTTATTTTTTGTGCATGTTTGTGCACTCGCGCAAGAATTTCCGAAACAGTTGTATTACATATCTGCACAAGTGTTGTTTGACATGAGAGGGGAAAGGTGGGTCTGTGGCAGCCTGACCGGCGACCGAACCAACAAAGACCAATATAAAGTATTTTAAAGTTATCACATGATACATGGCATACTTGAGTCAGGATGTACATGCATCAGTGAAGTAACATAGCACTTGGCTTTCACTTACAAACTTTTCAGCTACTTACAGGTGGAAATGATCAGCAAGTGACTATTAAGTAACCCCAAGAGCCTGAAAGTAACCACCCTCACTTCATTGTGTACTACAAGGTATGCTAGGGCCAAAGTACATAACAAGTAGCGTCAAGTAGATGTACAAGCGACAATAATCAGATTTTACGAGGCGATCTCGAATGCGTGATGATCAACAAATTTATTGATGTAGAACAGTCGGAAGCTATCATATGAGTGGTGTGGGCGAAGGTGGGGGGGAATGAAGTGTTTACCATACACAGGGATCAGATGTGCAGCTCGGTATATGGTATCAGTATGAATTATACTGATCTTGCACTGATGCCGCTGATCACACTGCAGGTGCACTAACCACATTCCTGTGTCCTCGTCAGGCCTGTCCCCAACTCGATCGAACCAGTGCACCACTGCACATGAATAGTATAAACCTTTGAAGTAGAATGAAAAAAATGCAAGAACCCGCACAACCTCCAGGCCATTCATCAGCTCCATGTTGGGGTTTGCATTCACAAATGCACAATCGTATCGTGGGGCTTCATTTCTCCAGAGGGGTGTAGAGCGAATAAACTCTCGTCGCATCCCATGGATGCCGCTGACATCACTGGGTGCATAGAACGTAGCAGATGCGGAGCTAAAGACTTGAATCTTGCCATCGTAATAAGGATAGTCCGAGTGGTCAGGGTAGATGGGCAGTTCCTCATCAGAATGCAACTGCTGGAAAAGAAAACGAGAGATGAGAGTTGGGAGATCTGGTATTCAGAGCTCATCACTGAGCTGACACACATTACGTGCACGCTTGTGTTCTACATAAATCAGAGTGGGACATGACGAATAGTTGAGATCACTTACGAACAGTTTGCGCAAGGCGGACATGACTCTCAATGGCCATTGGGTCTATATCAATTGGTTCTGCACCTGTCGTGTCGTTTTCATAGGATCCACTTTGTCGATCTTTGCCTGGACATGAGATATCTCGTTCGGGGTGATCGTTATCTTGGCAATTTACTCATCAATCACAAAGCATGTCGGCTTCTGTTACGATCTTACTTACCTCTCATTTTTTTTATTTTATTTTTTATTTTTTTAAATCCATTTATGTCTAATTGGGGTAAATAGCCCTATGTAAGACGTTACATTACGAGGAAGAAACTGGCGGGTGCCGAACGGCAAACTGGCGTGACTATGGGTAACAGACACCTGGACCCTGGGGGGTCGCGGGTGGGTAGGAAGGTAGGGGGGAAGGAAGGGGGCCCGTGGGGCCAATGGCCAACCAAAGTACCTACTGTAAGGAAAACCAAACTATCCTACTGTGCCTACAGGTGTTAGAATGAGAGAGCAGGAGGAGAGACAGGGAGAAGGTGGGAGTGGGGAGCGCCAGGTCCTAAACGATGAGGGAGGAGCAGGGAGGACCTGAAAATATAGGTGAGTCAGACGACCGAGAAGGCCATGGTGACTAGGTTGCCAGGGCAAGAGAAAGCAAGGATGAGGTCTCTGTTGCTATCCAGGCCCATGTAGATGGGTGGCCTACCAGTGGCGGTCACCATGACCACCTGGGGAACGTCGTCAGGAACGGCCTGGACGTGGGTGGGGGACATCCCAGAGTCGATGACATGAAGAAAGGGAGGACAGCGAGGGTCGTCCAGTACCTGTTGAAGCCAGGCAAGAGAGGGGGGAGCAGTGCGGCTCAGGGTCAAGGAGAGGGAGATGGTGGGGGAGGGGGACCGGGCTGGACGAGGTGGGATGACGGTGGAGGCAGCATGAGGAGAGCCTGGGGGGGGAGGGGACGGGGACTGGGAGGGGGTGGGGGTGGAGAAGTCAGTGGGCGCAGGGGAGTGCCCAGGTGCACGGATGAAACGCCAAGCCTCTAGGTCAGCCACACGCTCCATGAGATTCTGAATCCGCAATTGTAACTTAGCCATGACGTTCATGACGTCCGTGGGAGCGGCAGCCTGCGGTGGGAGCCGAGGAGGTGGGTGGGAAGGGGTGGGTCCCGTGGGCGCCACCTTAGAGGGGGGTGCAGGTGGTGTGGACAAGGACCGAGCAGCAGTCCAAAGGTGCAGCAGCATATTGTTCTGATACAGCTGCACGATAAAGGGGAGGACTCTGCCCGTATCAGGGTTGAGGGCAGAGGGGCGAAGGTGGCCCTTGAAAGAGTGGAAGATGTCCACGAGCCACCTGGTGGCTCGAGGGGAGTCCGCAGGACACGCAATGGGGATGGTGGGGATCTGAGTGACAGCCCCCTTGCGGGGACCAGTCCGAACGGTCCAGGACCAGGAGTATGGGTGGGCGGCAAAGTGGCAAGCGACAAAGGCGGGCACAGCCGGGAGGGCGAACCTGGCTCGGAAGGAGCCAGCAGGGAAGGCATGGAAGTGCTTCCCGATGTCAGAGAGGTGGATGGTGCAGGGAATAGCAGGGACGCAGCGGTGGGCAGGGGGGGAACCGGTGGGAGGTGGGGACTTCCCACGGGTAGATGGTGGTGGTATGGGTTCAAGAGGCATCCCCTACTTACCTCTCATATTGGTCCCTACGCTGTCGAGGACATGTGAGTTCAACATGCCACGTGCAGCAAAGTCAGCACGAGCGGCCATGAGCTTGTCGAGACGTTGATTCGTAAGCAGTATTTGGCCAAGTGGTTCATTGCAGTTAGACCGACGGTAAGGCTCCTTAACGGCCTTGATATGTTTTGATTCAGTGATAGAGGAGCAGAGACCATTTGGGGCACCAAATAGGTGGATCATGTCAGTGTAGTGTTTCATCAAGTGCTGACGAGGGAGCGAAAACGTTGTTACCACTTGCTCTTCTTGAAATACTTTGTGGTACTGGTAGAAACAATCCAGTGCATCTTGAATTTGGTAAAGGGCAGTTTCATCAATGATATTCCGCCGTACTAGATAGCAGAAGTCCATGAATGCACGGACTGTGCGGACCATCTTGGAGGGTACATGACCATCGATAGCCGGTAAATAGACCTACGTTTGTCACAATCAACAGATGGTACACGTCAAGCAAAGACACTGTTACCTTCATTAATGCCTTTGAATCATTGCCAGTCCATTGCTTGAAATTTCGTCCTTGGGGAAAGCGGCACAGACCTGCAAAGGATGCAACCGCCACGATTCTAGCCATAAATATCAATTACCATAGCAACAATGGTAATAATTTTAGCATACCTGTGGTCAATGTCGTCCAATACTGCTTGAGCGAGTCCATTTTTGTCACGTTGGTAGATAAACTTTTCGATCCAGTCAACGAGATGGTCTTTAAAGGCACCCTTTATGAGTTGATGCAGGATGTCGGGAGCGAGTAGTATGTATATGTCAGCACGCGGAAAGTCATTGGTGAACGGCTCAATGTCAGAAGTTAGAATGGCAATGAACGGGTACATGACAACAGGACTTACGATAAGATCTCCTACAATCCCATACTTATTCCATAAAATCCCTATATCAATATCCTTGACCAGCAGGTTTGTGTGGTCTTGGCAGCGATAGAGCGAATCAGCGTCGAGGTCTTTATTTTTGGCCATACATCTGATTAGCTGTAGTTAGAGAACGAAATACTATATGTGATAGACCTACTCACTTTGGACACCAGTTGCGTACAATGCATGATAAAAGGACTTGTTCTTCATAGTCCACAATGTAAGGTCCGATGGAGAAGATGACCCACCGGAAGTAGCCATTAGCAAACCGCATGACTTTCCACTTGGACATGAATGGCTTCAGACGTTCAAGGATCTTCGACAGTGACCGGTGGAAGAGCTGGTGCCGGAACTTTCGAAATGCTGGTATCACTGCATGTTCCTTTGTAGCTGGCATGTATGATATGAGTAGATAGATAGATATGAAGCGTATCTTACTTACTTTTCGGCATTGCTAAAAATGCTATTAGCTTCATGCCGTTTTTATGTGCACGACGCACTGTATTGTGGAGATTCCCTATGGAAAGGTAAAGTGGATAATAATCATGCTGGCCAGTTGCAACCGACACCATTGTCTTGTCGGATCCAAGAATGATAGGGACAAGGAGTAATCCATGCATTGCAGGATCACTCGCAATCATGTCCTATTAGTTTGTTAGCCACCTTCAAATGCGACAGACAGTATAATAAATGCACTGCTTCCTCCCATGCCCAGTCCCCGGACATAAAGTCCTGCCAGCGACGCATGTCAGTTTTGGCATCGTACTCCTGGTATGGAATAAAATCCATGAGGTCCTTGAAGTCAGCATTGCCAACAATATGGGAGATAGCAGTCTCAGGATCATGCATCCAGATATCATATATGTCATCCATCCAGGGAGCAGGAGGATCGGGCCAGTCCCCACCATACTTGACACCAAAAGACTCTCAGCTAATATCGCCCACTTGCACACTGTCAATGGTGTCATATAACTCAGCGCAACTACCGAAGGGTGGTTGGCCACCATGTTTGTGGAGGTAAGCTGTAAAAATATCCAGGAGCTTGTTCATATGGCCCTTCGACATCTGAATCTGTGTGAAGAGAAGATCAGTAAGTTCAAACTCAACACGGTCAGTAAATGGGCTCCAATCATCTGTTGCTTTCTCCGAGTATGGTTGAGGAGGACTACCGTTAGGCAGGAACTTGCCGCTTGAGTCACAAGGGTGACCTGTAATATATCAAATTAGAATGTGGCGACGATCAGAAAGGGAAAACCTTGTAAACATACCCATTAACTTAGGATAATAGTTACGATAGAGCTTGGCACCCGGTCCATGCCAGCACGTGTCATTTGTGATGCCAGCTTCATGAATATCATGAGGAATGTCGCTGTCACTTGGTTCATCAGAACCATGGTAGAGCATATCTTCATCTAGCTCGGCGGGGTGGGGACCCAAGATAGACGTTGAGTTGATGTCCATCAAGCCAGAATGGAACTGATTAATATGCTGTGTAAGCCCTGCCTTATTGCCAAACCAACGCCGACAGCCAGGTTCTTTGCAAGGGAGACGGATGGGCTTATTTGCATGATGACTCGAGCAGGGAAAGGGGGCCAACATGGTTGTTGTTAGATGAAGGTAAGATGGGAGAATAACCTAAAAGTCCAAGCTGTAACCTGGGGGAAAGAGGGAAATTGGCAGAGAGATCAGCAGAAATTGCGCCAGGGCCAGCATTTTGGACTTGTTGATAAAATAGGAATAATCACAAAAAGGGTACTAGAAACGTTAGAACTTATGAAGAGGAAAAAGTCTTGGACTTACAAAAGGCTAGCTGCAGATAACCCAAAAAATTTTCCATACCATCCTTGCTTTGTCTCATCGTTTGTCCACAGTTTAACCTGCTGCAGTCTCTCGTTCAGTCAATCGTTATTATGAAAACTCTCTCTGATTCCACGTCTCCCCGTCGAACACGTGCGGCAAACTCCAATAAACATCCAGGCCTCCCGGATGCACCTGCTAAACGCCGCACACCTGCTGAAAAAAAGGCAGATGATACCCAGGAGAAAGAACTCCAGGCAATGAAGGAAAGTAAGGCCCTGCTTGCACTGGAGAACATTGCTACAGCGGAGAGAGCAATGGAAGTTTCCCAGACGGCAAGACGCACGGTGATCAAAAAGGGTATCCGTCCGGCAGTGAAAAGGTCAGTCAAAGAAGGGGTAGCTGCCACCAACGTCCCAAAAGGTAGGTGCATTCTAATCTGAAGACATTAGCACTAAAACCGACTCAAAAACACTTAAAGCCAACCTCGACCTCAATAATAACAGAGACAAAGGCTCTGTTAGCCCCAGTGCCGGCACTAGGCAGATGAAAAAGCCGAGCAACAGGCTTGGCCTACGTGAGCTTGTGGCAGCTACTCAGGCTCGCCGTCTGAAGGCAGAGCGGCTGATATCAGTAGCAGCAAAGGGATCAGGCCTGACAGAGCCGCAGTCGAGAATTCTGGGGCACAACCTTGAGTTCATCTGTTCGAATAAGTTAGTGATTGTCCTTTCTGACACTCATGCAGCTCCTTACTTTACTCTTTTTCAATCAACCTGATCGGGTCATTATTCAGTCCTCCATCTCCGGACTGGCACAAGTCTCAAGCACTGGCTAAGGTCAAGCAACAGACGTTCACACCACACACAAGCAACGGAGAGGATGCCTACTTAGATTCCCCATTGGACGACCCTTCTGTCAGTGCAGCAACGTTGGTTCTGCCATCGACTGCAGTATCAGGTTACACACAGAATACTGCAGTCACAAGTGTTGGCAATGAGATTTATAACATAGATATGAGTGAAGAACGTACTGAGTCTGATCATGGCAATTTTGGAAAAGATGGCAACAATAGCCAAGAGCAAGAGGTAGCTCAGAAGGCTGGAAAAGATAAGGCGGTGAGTCATTCCCTACTTGATCCTGATAAATGAGCTCTCACAGTTTTTTGATAGTCACTCGTGATGTTGATACTGGTTCCATCCAGGCTGAAGGAAGTCACAGCTAGCCTGAAACGAAAGGACCAGGACACTGACGATGCACCAAGCACCATCCCCAATACCTGGGAGAGCGACCCCTCAGGCTATGAAACAGAACCAGATGAGACCATGGAGGGGGATGAGAACAATTCCCAACAGACTGTAAGTGCTAGTCCCCACATAAAGACCATGTAGCCAGCAGCAGGGCGTCGCCTCACAGCGGCCTCTCGGTACACCAATCAGGTAAGCCCGTGAGGTTGGATTAGGGATTAAAAAAATTTACTCTTGTTTGTAGTCGTGCATTAACATGCTTGTGCGGCCAGCCAAAAAAGTCAAGCCAGAGCCAGTAAGCAAAAATGTTCCCAGCTTATCTGCCTCATCTCCAACTTCCACGGTTGCCATACTGTCTGGCCTTGTGACAAAACCCCTCCACCAGCCGAGAAAACTACAGAGTATCTCTATCAAAACATCATCTGAAATCACCAATGAGGTTCCCCTGCTCGAGTCGGTGATGTCTAACTCGAGTATTGGATGTCACTCCAAAGCAAACCTTCCCCGTGAGTTACTGGCAGACGGTAGGTGGCAGAAGGTACTGATGCCAACCTTATTGCTGTGGGCAGGGGGAGCAGATGATGTTTGGGACATTACATGTGGTGCAATTTCCTATGCGCTCCCACTCATAATGGACTTCGATCCGGACGTAGATTCATCCACCATGGATGTCAGTGGGCAAGGGCCGATTGTTTCTGTGGTGTGTCATTGTTTTGTGCCTCCATGATTCAGTAACCAACACATAGACAGGCTTATCAATGTTTGTGTGACTGGCGACACAATATTGGCTCCACCACTATCGCCGTTATCATGAGCCTTATGAAGTGTGCCTTGAGTGATCGAGAAGTCCAGGATATGGCTAACATACTTCTCGAAGACTTTAGTTTCCTGTACGAAGACCTCAATTCAAGCAGCCCCAACAAAGCTTTTCGTTCTCAACTCATGTGCCAGCTCCTCTATGCAGCTCACCTACAGTATGTGAATGGCGCAATGCAGACTAACTTAGTCATTTCACCCCCGCTGCACAACTACTGTGGTGTTATTGGCTTATGTGGGGCTGCAGTATGTTATGTTCATGCTGTTTGCCTTTCTCACTGATAGAAGCCAATTAGCTCGAACGTGCACTACGGTTGGCGTCAGAAGGGCACATCACATGGCAAATGATTCAATCGTTTGATGGCAAGGTCCCCGTTTTGAAGATGCCAGTCAAATTGAATGAGCGTTCTGGCAAGGAAAGCAATGCAGCATTTGCTTTCTCTGCTCAGAACTGGGGCCCGGTAACGAGGAAGCTGACAGAAAGGGTGAAGAAGCGCTTGGCTGCCCAGATCATGGCCATCATTGAGCGCGCTCAAAATACTCTATGGTCCTTCAAGCGCGAGGCCACCACCTTGACTGAGGGGGATCTCTATTGTGATATCTGTAAGTCAATCCACTCAGCAGTACAATTACTGACTGTTCTACTTTCTCATTTTGTAGGATACCAGCACCGTCATATACTCCATCATTGTCTTCGTGCCCGATCTCTGTCACCTGGCATTTTGCCGACCAACTGTATATTTGATCGCCATTCTGACCATTTTGCTTCTGACCTACTTGGTCTCTTATACCCCTCTAGTGCCTGCATTTGTTGAATGGACTCCTTTTTTGACTCCTTTTCCCCCACTTTCTTTCCCACTTACCTACTTGTGTGGCAGCCGGCGTTTTGGGGCATCATACCTAATTTAGTACTTATTTGTGACTTATGATTATATCGCGCATTTCTACTACTTGCACATGCTATTTGCAAGTTGATTAGTAGCGAACAAGCAATGAATAAGTAGGTTCCAGAGATGGACCCTACTGGAACAAGTGTGAAAGCACTTTTTCGCCATTTACTTGATCTTTACTGAACCAAAGCCACAAGTGTTAATAAGGTTCATTCAGTAGTGTGTTACTTCGCTGATGTGGGCGCGTATAATAACAGAATCACTGGGTGGAAGGTATTAACATTGCGTCAGAAACAATGCTTCTGAACTGCTCCCAGATGATCAAACAGGGAGGTTTATCTGACAGTCCGCTATATCCACCCTTCAACATCCAATGTGACATAAACTCACCCTCCATTGCGATCATTGAGTTCCAAAGAGACCACTTACCCTGAGGGAATTCAGGGTGAGCAGCAATGAACGCCATCCAGAAGAGCTCTTGCATCAAATGGTAGCAATCCAGGTGCTTGGATTCAAGAAGAGAATCCGTTACTAAGCACTCTTCAATTTGGTTTGCCAGTTGCTCCCACTGACACGCATTAGCGGGCTCAAACTGAGATGAGAGCGGGAGGAAGGGAAACATGGCCTAGCAGTAAATAAGTATTTGCGAGATGGCCAAGGATGAGAACATACTAGACTTAAGGACTTGTTCGCTTCCTTGGATGCATCACGGATAACGGGGAGTAAAGGCTGTTTGGCCCATTGATCACAGAGGCGAACAGAGATTTGCACTGGCTAGGAAAGAATGTCAATTAATTACTGGGTCAGTATGCAAAAAGACTCACAATTTTTTCGGGTGGGGCATCATGAAAAATAGAGCCATGAAAACGCACAGACAATTCAAGGTTGTTGAGGGAAGTGAGTCCGTTTGTTCCAAGACAAGTTCTAACGTCAACAATTGTCAACATTGTAGCAAAATAGTGGGTGGTTTCAACGTTGCAGTCGGTTTAAACGACAACTGTTGAGGTCATGTGACACGACAACTTCATGGCGTTGGACTCAATTTCTGGTGCTGATAACACTGATGGTCAGGTCTTCAAAACTTCCCCCTTTCGACCCAGACAGTAAGGGAAGTCATGGCTAATGTCCTTCGAGTTGACCCCCTTTGCTACAGTCTTTACTGCCATTTGCACTGACCCGCAGTATGTCATATGCAGGGTCTGCCCAAGTCGTGGCGTGCACAAGAAACCTGTGATACGTCGTTGTCATGTTGCAGACCATATCAAATCAAAGAAACATCAGAATAGTCTCCGGGAACAGAAAGAACAGGCTACACCACCGAAATCTGGGACTTTCAAGCACCATCAGTTGGTGTTTTCACTGCCAGCGGAGATGCCTGCCTTGGATACATTTGCGGTTGGGCTGGATGGTTTCTTGTCTTCTCCTCCATTCGATAGCAACAGTGGAAACACAGAGGTACCGTTGGGCCAAACTTGGGATGAATTTGAAGCTGAACATACCGTACACGTCGACGACTACTATAATGAGATACAACAGATGATCAGAAACGGCGAGTCTATATTTCCCACTATGCTGCTACCGCTTGAAGATGAATTAGGTATCGAGGACTTCAATGAATTAGATCTCATTCCTCCCAGTTTGGAAGACCATGGCATAGATGTCGCAGGTTCGTGTCTCTTTTCTGATCTCCCTTCACTCCTCTCTCAATCAGTGGATAGCCGTCAGGAGTCGGGCTTCGCGACCTGCTAAATCCAAGGTGGCCATGCACATCTCCCTGGATGAACCATTATACCCTTGGAAGTCAAAGCCAGTAGGCTCGCTTAGGCTACCGTCATAGTTCTCACTGACTATTCTATAGGAATTCTTAACCCACCTTCTCTTTAGCTCCCCCCGCCTCAGGTTCTCATGAGCACAGAAAGCAGCAGTACTGACATGGGCAAAGGACCTTGGTGCTCCTGAGGTGCCATCAATGTACGCTATGAAAAAAGCACAAGAGCGTTTTGAAAAGCTCCTTGGGACGCCAACAGAGAAGATGATGGCAGTGTCAGGTAACATGTTTTACCTCAACACTCTAAGCAAAGCGATCGCCATGGTAAGCAAAATTATCTTACTTGAGTCATTATTCTGGGTCACTGGGCTACAGCTATTGTAGGATTTTGCGAACCCACTTACTCGGTTCGCAATGCAGGAGTACCCTGAGGATGGGCAAGGTCACATGTCGCAGGTGCACCATGGAATCAAGATGCTCGATGACCTTCTGGGTATGCTTGCACCTCCATGCGTTCATGTCGATTGTGGTGTCTATTTCGTCAATGAGCTACTCTAACAATCCACAGGTCAATATTTTATACCAAAGAAGTTTTTCCAAGCGAGAATGCCAGAATCTTCAGAGCCAACCGTTTTTGCTCTAGGACACAAGGCTTCGAAGACTCCAGTTTGTTTCTGCTACGAGTTGTGCTAGGGATAGGACCCGTTGACCAATCTTTCTCATTTGTTACAGGAGGGATACGCTGTCGATCCAGAAGTGATCATTGTCGAAGTTTCAACGTTTATTAGAACATTTGAAGAACTCCAGCACCGAGCTGGAGAATCTGGGATTCATTTCACAGGTTTTTCAAGTTTGCCGTTCAGAAGCACAAGTATTTAACGGTTCTGTAGTTTCCTCGGCGACATTCTCTGATCTTATGCCAAATCCACTCCAAGTGAAGTCGGGTGGACGAATGGTCTATACTGTGCCTCTCATCGTGTTCATGGATGACGTGTCAGGGAATGTGTCAAAACAATGGAACAAGCACCACGTAGTCTACGTGTCTAATGGATTACTACCACGACAGATGCTCGAGCAAGAATTTACAATTAGGTTTGTAACAGGTTCACCTCACGCTACTCCCATGGAGCTAATGCGGGGCGTCAAAGACTTGATCCAGTATGTTTTCCACATCAGTTCATCAGCATTCCCTGACTCACTCATATGCCAGAAAGGCGGCCGATAACCCCATTATGGCATTTGATGTTAAGTATGAGGACGAGGTCATGCTGATCCCATACAGCCTGATCATCACAGGTGACAACCCTATGCAGGCTGAGGAATGCAGCCATGGTGGCCTGAAGTGCAACTACCTATGCCATACTTGCAAGGTTGGTGGCACGAATGCAGAGAAGAAAACTGATAAAGGATACAGCAATGTTTTTCAGGTATATAGAACTTCGTGTACGTTACATGGACTAATCACAGTTTTTCAGTGTGGTGAGCTGTGCACCCCCAAAGATACTCATGCCGAAATCAAAAGTCAGATTGAGCTTTCACTGCTCTCTGGCGGTACGGAAAAGGTGAAGAACGCTGTCAGCCGATCCGGCATTAGGGACAGTACGACTGCCATCATTGTGGACCAGCTTCTCACACTTGGCAAGATGCTGCGCAAGAGGACCGCTGGAGGACCCAGACTCCTGGAGGCTGAAGTCACGACACGCTTAAACAGCGAATTGAATTTACTCCTCAGAGGCCAGTCACTCGACGACCACATCAATCCCCTCCTTTCGATGCCCAGAATCGACATTCATAAAGACACTCCAACGGAGATTCTTCACACCATACTTCTTGGTATTGTCAAATACTTTTGGGGACAGACCGTGTATATCCTCAAGAAAGACCAATTCCTCAGAACGTTCCAAACTTGTCTAATGTCCATTAATCAGGAAGGTCTGAATGCTCCGACCCTTCATGCTGACTACATTATCAGATACAAGGGTGCACTTGTTGGGAAGCATTTCAAGGGCCTTGCACAAGTCATGCCTTACCTTATATACGATCTCATTCCCAAGAAAGTCCTTAAAGGATGGTCGCTGATTGGAAAACTAGTCGTTCTTCTCTGGCACACGTCAATTGAGGACACAGAAGCATATCTCGTGAGTATTCCTATCCAGTGTTTATTTCTATCCATTTGCTTGATTGTGACCCGTTAGGCCACCCTGTCACATGTCATCGATGACTTGCTCACTATCAGCGCACAGTGCGCACCGAGTATTTTGGTGACGAAAGCAAAGTTCCATTTTCTCGTCCACCTCCCTATGTTCATCCGACGCTTTGGGCCAGCGATCCTTTTTTCAACCAAGCGGTATGAATCATTCAATGGCGTTTATCGTTTATCGTCAGTATACAGTAACCGCCAAGCACCGAGCTGTGATGCATGTCACCTTTTTGCTGAGCAAGACAACGTGAAGCATGTCGTGTCTGGAGGGACATGGTGCGATCCCGCCACTCAGAGATGGGTCAAGGCAGGACCAGGTGTCATTGAATACTTCAACGCCCACCCTCACCAACGTCATTTACTGGGTTTCCCCAATATGGAACCTAAAAAAGTTGGTGAGTATTATCTTGCCAGACTCTTAGATCAACATGCCGCTCATCCTTTATGAAAAGGTGCAGCACAGCTACTAGCATGCACGGAAGTTGATTACCAAATCAGTTGGGACGAAACGGAAGCCGCTAGGTGTGGCACAGTGTCAGCGTTGCTGACACCTCAGCGAGGAGCTCGGTTCTACAAGGAGACATCTTTTACGGCTGCACAGGGAGATAAAACGGGAGTAGGATCTCATGTTATTATCAAGTATGGCAGTGAACATCGAATTGGGTGTGTCAAAGAAGTCCTGGTTCCTGTCGAGCAATGCCAAGCCACCCACATTGCGATCAGCCTCCTCAAGTTTCTTCCCGAATTACATCCTCAGCTGCGTGTCCTGTGCATCAAGTATCCAATGCCAGAACAGAAGAAGGTTATCTCCCCTTTCGTAAGTTTTTACCAGTGCCATGTGTGATCTCTGCATTGAAGGTTTTGTTAGGACATTATCTGTACGGTTAACACCCAACATGACTGTTCAGTGTCCAGCTGTGACTCCGTCTCTACAGTACCTGAAAAACAAGAACGCTTGCTCACGTCACGGACCAAGAACCTTGTTGAGCATGCATGCACGAATGCACACGTTGTCAACACATCGTTGATACATAACTACCAATGGATTAAGGCTGCCGTCCCCTCCATCCTCTATGATGAAATATATGCACCGCTGGTCTCGGATCACACTGTCTTACGTGTGCATGCTGCACAGGTCCTTCGGTCAAAGAAGAACAAGGACCAATCAAGTGGGACAAACTGTAATGAACCACTGGCAACTGAGCAGGGTGCATTCGAGAGAGGTCAGAAGACACGACGAAAGGGCAAGGGAAATGTCCCAACCGACACACAGTGGATCCAGCCTCACGTAGCCTCATCTGACCCCAAGCCTCCGAGTTTAGCCCCACCTGGCCATATCCAAACACCTCCGTTCACTTACACTCACCCGAGCAGTGGCCAGGGGCACCAGCCACACATATTTGTACTGTACGATCCCCACCCCCCTCCATATCAGACAATTCAGACCCATCCAATACTGTATCCTTCATATACTCTGAGTCTGCACTACGGATCTTTACCTCATGCATCACTGTATCCTAGTGCTGGCTTCAGCCAACCTCATGGTATGACTGGGATGTTCCCCTATCCGATTCATCTCCATTCCAGCGGTAGACGTCAATAAAACGATGATATATTTCTGTATTATGTTGTGCTATTACATGTCGTGCAATGAGTATTTGGCTACACTGACGTTTGTTTCCTTGCGTTCAAGCCAAATGTTCCAAAACACCAAATATTGTTAACCACCATCATTGACTGCAACCTCACCTGGTGCTCTTCACTGACCATTCAGCATCTCAGTATGAGTCTTCTCGCACGATTCTGACTCGAGCATGCCCACAGGTCTAGCAACAATGACGAAGGGTCAGCACCTGCTTCTGTGGGTGAGGGTGCCAGGGCTTATTCCGACGACCCTGACCAGCCTTCTCCACCCAGTTCTCCTACTCTCGACCGGTTTGACTCCCTTGAGCCTCTGCCCCCTGGTCAACGATGGCGAGAGCATTCTGACTCTGCCAAAGTACTTGAGCGGGAACAGAGACATAAATGCCACTGTGCCACCCAGGTGTGCAGGGAGCTTGAACTACCTGAGGATGTGCTCACTGCTTTTGCAGAGGTAAGTGCTTCCTATCTCTGTCAGTACATACTGATTGAGCACCCAGCTTGACGTACCCGAAATGCTTATCACTATCTTTGGGAAAAACCTTTGGCTCGAGCGGGAGCGGATGAAGGACGAAGTCCACTCCTTTATCAAGTCGGATGAGTTCAAGGTAATCACATTTCTTATTAAGTAAAAAAAAAACTTACCTCTACACATGTAGGATGTCCTCCAGGATCGGCTCCGAACAGTGCTTTTGTCTGCGAACATTTCACGCTATCTGAATGGTATCAACAATCGGATTTGGGTTTGTACTAGCATACCCACTTCATTTAATATACTGAATTCCTTTCAATTTTAGGGCTTCATCAAGAATGTCATATCCGTTGAATCCGATACTCCGGACTTAACTCCGGACAACTCCGGACACCTTTCCTGTGGCCTCCGGTGCGTTCTCGATGAGTCCGCATCCCTGACACCCCGGACCCTCTGTATTTAGCATTCCTTGTTCTTAGTGTTACGCCCCATTCTTCGCTTACAG
>JBBPKS010000292.1:0-15209 GCA_038089355.1 Pulveroboletus ridleyi | reverse complement strand
CGTGGCGAAGGGTCTAAGGGGTGATACTAAGGGTCGTAACTAAGGAATGGAGGGACGAAGGTATAAAGGGAATACTAAATAAGGAAAGCGAGGAAGTCCGATACTCGGAGAACGGAGTCTGGTAAGAAGGAACGAAGTCCGGACTATGGAGGTCGGAGAAGAGCAAAAGGCCCGGAGGTCGGAGCGGATATGACAATTGAGGTGAGCAATGGGGATGTGATTGTCTTCAGATCAGGGGAGTCTACTCATTTCAATTTGGATTATATTGGACAAAGGGCATCTTTTGTTCTTCATACTGATCGCTTCATGGGCTCTTGGGTGCAGAGTAGCAACTATTGGGGAGGTAATCACTACTTTCACTAGTACTCAGGTGGCTTAGTATTAAATTTCCTACAAGTTATTATTGCTGCATTCCTGTAGGACCAGTTCAAAAGTCTAACAAGCACTCTATGCATCATACAGGATTGTGATACCTATGTCAGGTTATTCAACAGCCATGTCCAAATGTCATTTCAAAAGTGTGAATACATGTATCAGTTATTGGTCCATGACGCAATGTAACCAGAAAATACACGAGCCTGTCCTGCTGGTCAACCCTATGTCTGTGCCCCATACTTTTTCTTCTTTTTCTTTCTTGCTGGTGCACTGTCTGCTGCATCATTATTGATGGCACTGTGGGTCATCGCACATTGAGGGACCAGTCCAGATCCGATGGTGTCAGGCTAGGGTTCACGACAGCGCTTCATTGTGCCAGTTCGATCATCTCGAGCCCTGCCAGGACGCACGACAGGCACATTCATCTCTGGTGGGTCATCCAGTATGAACAGCCAGGCATGCTGCACTGCAACCCTGTCAGGTGCCACCATATCGTCCACATCCCCGCTGGACGATACCGGAACAACGATCCTGTATTTGGACAATATGGCATGATATGCCCGTCGCATCTCTGAAACCAAATGCCTGAGTCGCATGACACCAAGAGAACACATACGCATGGGCATGCAACATGAGTGACTTGGGTACAGTGGTGGAAACATCGTGTGCCAGATTCAGGGCTAAACTGAGCAGCATGATTCTGGTAGACGCATCAGATGCACATGGAATGAAGAGAAAAGACGCACAAGTTCCAAATGTCCTTGGGACCCCTATAGTCCCTTCCCAATCACCTCCCTGCTGACGATGATCCCACGCCCCTGGGTCACCCACATGATTTCCCATGTGGATGCCCACCAATGTTGTTTTGCAGTGAGCCCACTGTTAGACACTGATGCTCATGTGGCTTGACTCTGAATCACCAAGTGCACCCATGTAAGTGAGTTTGAACCTAGTGCCATGGTTGATCATGGTGCGGATGAGAGTCTGTTTGAGGTGGAATGGCAGGCAGGGTTGGGTGAGGGGTAACCCGATGATGTGCACTGTGAATGGCAAGGATTGACTGTGCATCAAGCATGCTGTGGAGAACATGGCTTAGATTGTAGGCACGAGCCCAATGGGGTCATATGCACCCATGATGGATGGATTTGCACTTGTCTGACCTGGGGTTAGCACACGTAGACAGGAGGATAGAAATGCACCAATCCAAACTTCTTCTCGCTCTCACTGTTGAGATGGATCATCAGCCATCTCAGAAAGACAATATCAGGTCTCTTTTTCAGCTGGGGCAAGACCATGTCCAGGGTATTCGTGTGTGTCTTTGGGTTAATCTTTTCCTCAATAGTCTGGTTGAGCGCAATGACGGTGTATCCCACTATATTGCAAGTGTAAGCATGAGTGGGGTGGAGACGAGCAGACTGATGGTGGATGAGCAGATCAACACAAGCCTGCGCTCCCACTTCTGCCACAGTTTGCTACCTACATGGTGTGTCCTTGCGACCCCATGCACTCTCTTCAATGTTTGTCTGCACACAGCATGTCCTTGTGATCCTGCACTCAACCAATGCATCCTGTGGTCAGGAAGGTTGGTTTAATGTCTGCTGGTTATCTTTAGCAATGAAGCCAGAGGGGCAGCAGCTTGAGGGTCTCTCCTGCCTGGCAAGTGAGATTCCATTGCATAATGGAGCATGCGAGAAATAGCTACTATACCATTAATAAGCATGGCAGCCTTTCAACCCAAGTTCTTTGGAGTTTGCTGACTCAACAAGTTGAGTCACTGCCCCAGTCACAGTAGTTGAGTCTTGGATGGGGAGCAATCAAGCAAGCAGTTCAATCGATGCATTCATGACAGCTAACATAACAGGCGGACAGTCAAGGATGGCATGGTTGTTGGTGGCAGGAATCATCAAAGACAATGAGAGCATATCATGCTTGCATGACCCAGGCACCAGGGTACATAGCTAATGATGGGTCAGTAGACTATCATTGCAGAACAATATACGTACGAGTGAATCTGCAAGGTCTTTAATCTGCTCTTGCATAGGGCTACTTCAAGGGTGATCATGCATCCAGAATGATGCACTCGCACATCTAGGGATGTACAAGGGAAGGAATGTTGACCATCTACCAGGTACACGTCATGTATTGCGCCATGGGTCCAATCACGAGAGCAGCAGAATTGGAGCTCCTGGAGTCGGTGATTTAGGAGATGACATGTGACATGTGACAGCCTATCCATATTGGTACATTAGCGAGGCTTGTGATCATCTTAGGGGTAAAGGCAACTGATGGTGGATGATGGCAAACAAATTGGTGGGATTTACATCCCCTGGTGAAGGACATTTGCAGGTACGTTCCTCTTTCCAGTTGCAATCATGCACCTGCAACTCTGACCCCCATTACAGACCTGTCACTTGGTCTAGCTCATCCACACTCTTCACCGCACACCTGATACAGCCCATTGTCATCGCTTGTCTTTTCTCTTCTTCAAAACAGTTCTTGGTTGTGTCTCCAGATCCAGTTCTCTGCTTCCCTGCTTCATATGAACCACCCTCTCTCATCAGTGTGGCTATTCACCTTTTTCCTGAGTCACAAGGGTAGTGGTATCAGTTGCCTTTGAAATCATGGCCCCTGTGTAGATGCTTGGCCAGTCAAAGAGTGCTAGCTATTCATCCATGGCACCAGCGTCATAACTTGTGCTTGGGCGGGCACTGAGTGCGAGGTGCGTTGTCCTATCTCGTCCAGGTAACCACTGTCGTTCATCTGGAATGGTGGTTAACCTCTACAGATGGTTCATCCTTTCACCTCCCCTCTTGCGGTCCGCATACACCTGCGTCGAATCCAACTCTCCCACTCGTGACGCAGGCATACCAGCTTTGCATCTGCTACCTCCATATCTATGCATACTCCCTCAAAATGATGTTTTTCTCCTTAATCCAGCAACCATGGCACCAATCAATAGGGTATATGGAAAGCACGACAACCGTGGTCACGTGTAGCACCTTATATGGATAAACTTCTCATAGGGACCTCAGGCACTGCAAATATTTGAAAGCTGAGTAATCAAACAAGATAACTATTCTTGCCAAGAGATGTAGTGTACAAGTCAGTTATCCATGTTGTAGTAGGTCCCTCATCCGAGAAATCAGGAGGATATGATCACAACATAGGGATTTTCATTGCAAGGTGTACATACCAAGTTGGACAGCCCATAGAAAGGCCATACTGGACAGAAATAGAAATAAGTGTCGGGATAAATTGTATATTGCGTACAGAAGCCAGGGGGAGTGACCTGGGAGCGCAAAACATGAGCGTAATGGTGTAGAGGCCACTTGAAGTGGACCGCATGCACTGAAGGGCCGGAGCAGATGACGATGAGCTGAGACTTACCATATATGGTAACTGCTCAGCATAGTGACACAGACCCCCTGCGGGCACACCAACAGACATTATCCGGATGATGAAGATATCTTATGTTTAAATTTAAATCTTACATCATAATTATCCCTGCATATATGGTGCTGCAATGAGCTGAGGTGTTGGAACCAGGCATTCAAGCAAGGCAAGCACTATCTAAGGTGTGATTGCCACATATAGACATCACTCAAGCACACTCAAAATGGACTGCGACTACATGGACTTCACCTGGACTGCCCACAAACTCAGCATACACATATAATTTAATCATTTATTCATTGATTTGATTATATATTGCTGGTATGGGCAAGTGTTTGTGCCTATGGGCTCATGGTTGAGGGGAAGTGTTGAAATATCCCTATTTGGTATCTAGCTTATATAAGCATACCTATGATAATTATCTTGTTTGATTACTCAGCTTTCGAATATTTGTAGTGCCTGAAGTCCCTACAGGAAGTTTATCCATATAAGGTGCTACATGTGACCATGGTTGTCATGCTTTCCATAAGGGTAGGCATGGATTGTAAGTCTGCTCATACCAGCAAGCATTCTATGCACTTGAATTGGTGTATTCTAGGGCCAGTAAATATGGTAGCATCAAGAAACCAGATGCTTTTGTGCACAATTGCCTTGTGTAGAATGTCTATCTATACTCTACCCAAGCAACTCTTGAAAATATCAACATCAGCAGGTATATATGTTTCATCTCTCTACAATATCTCTGCCTCACAATTCTTAGATTCTGTGCCAAGAATTATTTTGCCTCTTTTCACAGTGCTTGTCACTTCTCCAGTCATGCAGATCGATAGCAGACATTGCCCATTTCCTTGCCACACCAGTGATACCGTTAGGTACCATTGTGGATATCATCAAGGGGATGCGGTTAGCGCTGGAGGTAAATGTATGTGCTGGAGTTGTTAGTGCATTTAATGCTGCAAATGTATTGGGGGTGACTGTTGAGCTTTATAGGTCAGCCAATCTCATTCTCCTAGGGTTATGGTTTGGTCCACCCAACGGTTAGGTTCGGTTTCTCGGTGAATGTGACAAGCCGTTCACAACACATATGATAAATGTGAGGTCTCTGGGGGAGTCTAGCTTCTCAAAGATAGTCATCCAGAGCTCATTTGGGAACACAGTCATAGTGGTCATAGATCATACAGGTACATATGCACAGTGACTGTGAGTCTTTCTTTTATATGGTCCCCACTGCAGGCTTCAGGTCTGGCCTCAGTAGAACTTGGATAATGAATTGCTGCTCTGATGATAGCTTGTTCATCTTACCACACTTGAGACAAGGTTATCTCTATCAGCATGTGTTTGAATCAAAATTGTTTGAATCAAAATCAATAATGATCAGGAAGACTAAGATAGGACAGGAGAGGATGAGAAAATGCTGAGCATACCTGTCAATGTCATATCTATTTAGTGTGAAAGTGTGGTTCTCTGTTATGTCCTGGCCATTCCAAGTTGCACCATTCAGAAGGATCAGTGTAAGAGAGGTGGATGTATTGCATGAATTTTCCATTCCCTGATCAGTATAGAAGTGCCCATGGGGGATGCTACTGGTGACAAGAAAGAGAAAAGAAAGGGATGTTTTTACTTGTTGATAGACCACAGCCACTCTCCCCAGGGCATCTGCTGTTTGAACTGGTATTTAGTGAGGTCTTACACCTCACTTGGCAACTTTCTTTTATAATAGTATATTTGTCCAATTAAAATACTTGAAAGGCTAGTGGAAAAGTTGTTAGGCAATAACATTACACAGCTACTCTGCAGATGGAACATACAACTGTGATGACTTTCCCTTCATCACACCTCCATCCACAATTGTCACATGTCCTTTTTGACACTTCAGTTGGGTGTGTGGCATATCTTTCATTGTCCAGTTGCTGAATGTGTTGCAAGGGACATGTTATGGCCCAGTGTACAACCTACACTGGAGTCCAGCATTATATGCAAACAAGAAAATCATTATGGGAAGGGACAGTTAAAGGAGTCTTGCAAATGGTATGTGATTCTCTTGGGATGAACTTCTCACTGTGTTTTCCCTTCATTGTGCTTATCTGAGTGATGCTGCCCTCACTTACTGACTCTCTCAAACTGGAGATACTGATATACAATCCTGAGAAGGGGTGATGAAACACCAAGGCTCACATACATTCAGTAACGTCCTGATGCATTGACTAGACCACATACATGCTTACTCTACCAGGGTGATCTTTGCTCCATTTGTTGGGCAATGCAGCTCCAGCTGCTCTAAAATACTGACAAGGGTGAAGTTATCAGAAGGGTGGGGTACATGGAGTTTGGTGGATGTGCTGTCCATCATAGTGGTCTGCCAACCAAGGGATCATTGACACTGGCAGCCAATAACCAGGAAGGTGAGTACTACTGGCTCCATAAATGGCAGGCACAGTTTTCATCACCACTCCCTTCTACCAGCATCTGGCACCCCCAGGAGAGCTTTTCCTGGACACACAAGCCAAGTGTAAGTGTCACATGCTTCCTGCTCAGCCTGGCATGACCTCTGCCTTGGTTCAACTGATCACACCATAATATACTTATCTGCCACATTGATGCTTGCCATGCTTGCCCATGTCACTGTGAAAGATGCTCACATGCGAGCTTGGGAACTGGTCCTGCAAGCAGACCCTCTTGGTGGTCTCTGTGAACTTGTCTCCTTTTGGTCAGCAAAGATAAATAAGGATCTGAACCACCCAAGTCTTACCATCAAGGAGGTGTCCTCACTTCACATTTCCTGTCTTGGAGCAGGCCAAACAGTTCTTCACTTTTTCTCCCAGGACATTGATGCCCTGGTATTGCAATTGCAGTTGCATTGTTTAAGTGACCTCTCTATTTTACTCCTCAATGGCCCTTGTCAACCTCTGGTCCAAGTTCCTTTCTCTTGAGACAGTGCCTCAAATGTTCATGTTTTGAGTGCTGACTTACCACCATTGGAGCTCATACCTCTGATCACCTCCAGACCTGTAAAAAATTGCATCAACCTCACATTTTTGCTGATAGCTGTATGTGATCTGCTCTGAGCATCTTCAGTGCTGCATTGACATGTCATAGACACTGCCAGTGAATGATGTAAATTCTTGGACAATGCATCCCAACTTGTGCATGATATGTCAATGAATCAGAAATTTTCCACTGTCAAACCTTTGCTCAACTTCTGGGCCATCTTTACTCCTAGAAATGAGGTCTCTAAAGCTTGTGCATGAAACCACATGCTCCTACTAACATTCAATGGCAGAGATTTGATGGCAGAGTGGCATTTGCATTGGTGGGAAAGCCAAGAAGCAAGAGTAAACAATCTATCTGGGCCCTGCTCACTAACCCTATTTTCACAGCACACCATCCAGGCTATACAGAGACTGAGAGGTCTGTATGCCAATAACTCTCACATGGCCCTGGCTGCTTGCCAGTCTCAGCAACAGATGTAATTACATGATTCTACTTGGTTGAGTCTCTGTTTTCTGTTAGTCATTGTGATGTGCTGAAAATGGTGATGTCTGTGTAGCAAACAATTCCCTTCATGGCAGTAAGCAGATGCAGTCTTAGTCAATACTAGGCACATATTCAGGCTTGTTCCCTTATTAGGTCTTGGAGACAAATATATGCAAGGTACTGTTCCCATGGTTGAATCATTGTGATCCTAAGTACAACAACTGCCTCATTGGCAAACAATGCCCTCATGCTCTCCCATGAACTCTGACATTCTATAATTGATGTTGGCAAAGAGTATGATGGTGGCTGTCACAGAAAGACCACAAGCACATGGAACATTCTGTGATGCTGATGTAGGCATACCCACAGACACTTTTTGACATTGGAAAGCCATGGATCACATTCTTAACTAGATCAGACTGGTCTTAAGTACAACATAAATCAGACATGTTGCTGAGGCAAATGTAATTAAATGGGGTCCTGGAAGTGTTTGTAATGAGTGTCTGACTACAGTCATAAAAAAGAACCTCTTCAAGCCACAAACTGAGCACTAAACCATATGTATCTGTGAGAATTTAGATGATCTCTTATTTTGAATAGTAATCAGACTGTTTCCAGACCTTGCTCAAGCATTGTTTCTGCAGTGAATGGGTAACAGCATAGAAACTCAAAACAAGGAGAAGTTGTCCTTTTTCTGTATTGGGCTGACCTATGTTTGCACCTATTTGTGGGAAACTGGGGGTGTCCTCAGGGGACTGGCATGTTTGTAAAATGAGCTAGCCAGTTCCCATGTCTGTTTTTCTGAGTCCCCTCCCTATTGTCACCACTCACATGCAAACTTGGCAAAACCCTGGTCTGCTATTAACATGCATGATGGGTATGTATTCTCCAACTTCAAATACATGCAACAATGTGATGAAAATAAATAATTTGTAGAGTGCCAATTTGAGGGTGAATGCCAGTTTGGTGCTAACATATGCTGCTGGGCCATCCAGGGTGCTTCTTTCTTAGCTGCAGATCTACCTGAGCATTGTGTATCTATACACTGTACCTGACTGCACCTTTTTCTCAAACTGCCAATGCTCCAACCCCTCCTTCACATACCAATTGCTGAGGCCTTGAGACCTGAGGAATCATGTTGTCATTTTTCTATTCTAGGCCTTTCTCACTTCCAGAACAGTCACATGATCTATGTACCGAGATGGTTCAGTCTGACATTCCTGAATGCATCTTGTGTTTCAGTGAATTCTCTTGCCTCTGCCAGCCTGGAACTCAGTATGGGAAAACAACAAATTATATAGTCTGTGCTGTTGGGTGTACAGTGAAGACATTAACAGGAGATTTTCTGTCTCCATCCCACAGTCACACACTGCTGAACATCTCAAAAAAGCTATAAAGACCAAGAGGTGTTCTACCTTCCATAAGGTGGATGCTCCACATATTGAACTCTATTCCATTCCCAACCCTGACAATATCAATGTGCTCAAGTGGCTGTCATTAAAAAATTGACAAATCCTTGACCCTTTTGTGTAAGTATTAGAGCTATGAGGACATCTTATCATCGCCCACAACCCCTCTTCTAGTGCATGCTTATTATTTTTTCATTATACATAACTGAGCCCACTATCATTAACCCAGAGTTGATGTTGACCCTTAACTGCTGTTTATACAGCCCAGATACACCATCCATATTCTTTGTGGAGGTTCTGAGCACAAAAACTGTGGGATTCCTTCAAGAGGTTATCACAGGAAAGAAAATTGCAGCCATTCATGGTACAAATGCAGAAGCACTAGTGCTTTATAAGATTTCCTTGACTGTGGACGATGGTCTCAACAAGGCTATAGTGAATCTATCATTGGGAGATCAAGAGCTACTGAAATTGATGGATGCCTTATCTGATATTTTCTATGGCACTTTTCCTCCTCAAGGTCATGTCCACATCCTTGTCAAAATATCTCCCTCTCATAGTGAGTCCATAGGTTGCATTCATGCCTGTGGCTGATTAATCAACTGCCAGGTATTCCTAATGATCAGTCATGAGCACAAAAGTCAGAGAACCACAGAGCTCTGCTTGCTGCAGGTGAACCTCTCATCTTCTTTTACAAATGAACTTTGATCAATTCAATATTGTTGGAGCAGCACTCAACTCCAACCTCAACATTCCAAGTAAAAGTCTTACCCTAGCAAAAGCTGCCAAGTTGGCCAAGTACTGCAGAATTCAACAGAATGCTGCACTACTAGATTGTTGCAGCCCTGAAGGCAGCCCTGAAGAGCATCCTGTCAATACAGTGGCACCTCCCATTCAGCTATTCAACCCAGCATTTGCCTACTTTTCTAGCAAGTTATTTGACCCTGGATATAACGTACCTGATAATGTTGTTTGTGATATCTGGCATCTCATGACTGCCTTTGCACAGATTTATCCTAATGAGGTATCTCATCAGATGGAAGTCCACTCCCTTTTGTCAAAGGTCATTGACTAACCCCTCATCTCTATCATCGGCTATGGGACTGTTCCAGATTTCATCACACTAAGTCCATATGGAAGTTCACTGGCATACCTGGTTATTGGTGAAGAGAAGAATGAATTTGGTGAAGGAGGATCAGACCCTTCAACCCATGCTGCTTTCTCATTTCAGAATCTGCACAAAGAGAATAAGGATAAGGTACTAGTAGCCAGCTCACATCCATTTTCTTCTCTTAATTGATGACTTTTTACAAGGATATCCCACTCTTTTTGAAAGGCTGCTGCCCTACTTTCCTCATCACCCATGTAGGACCATGGCTTACCATTATGGATGGTGTCATTATCACACACTGTATTGTCCAATGACTTACCAACTTTCTCTGGCTTCCTAATCCTTTACTCTGTTGCACTAGCAGGTCTGGTCAATTTTTCTCATAGATACAATGGATGCCACTTTCTTTTTCAAGCATCTCTTTTCCACATTCATTTTTAGTTCCCAACTTTCTTTAGTTCCAAGTTGGATGCTTGTTTGGGATTAGTATTTTATGCCTTTCAGTTCTGAATTTTTTATGGCAAGAAGGGAGGTTCTGTTTCATTCCATTCTTTTTTATCACCAAAAAAGCCAAAATCCATTGTGGTAGTTGCATGCTTGTCTTTGAGAATAGAAATTCATACTCCAGTGACAAAAAGATATGTGTGGTCACTACTTCCCTCACTGATATACACACTGGCAAGGTCATCACACTTCAACAAAATAACTAAGGTACATATGTTTCTTTGCTACTGCTCTGACAATAGGTGGCCTCATCCAAGTAGTTTTCTTACCATGGACAGTTTACATGTAAGCTCAAGTCCCATTGGCTTGGCCCCAAGGAAAAGCAATAGCAGCAGGTTCAGAATATTCTTTTTCTTCTTCTTTTCTAGCTTATTTCCCCTTTCTCTCCCTAACTTTCCAGAAAAGCTTCTTTCCACACAGATAGTTCTCTCTAAGTCAACATTGCGATGGAAGCCATTCTTACCAGCAATAGTTTTAATAATGACCAGGACCTAAGTATGAGATCACCTTCTGCTCTGTTTTCTGCTGACATGTCAGGTGATGTGACTATGAAGTTTCCTAGACTGATAAATCTCACAGTCAATTCTCTGATCTATCAAGATATTTCTGCTGTTGCTGCCTCATCAACAAGAATGACAATGTGCATACCCACCTCTAGAACTAATGAATACCACTCTGACTCTGACAGTGACTGCCAAGAGGTCATAGCAACTTGGACCTCAGACCATTTAGACCAGATAGAGGTAGAAGAAGTGGAAGTGGAGGAGAGACTGGATATCAACCCTGGCAGTATCCTACCCCCACCCATAGTCACTCACTGTTATCTAGCCAGATTATGTTTGTCAGTAAATAGCCAATTCAACTTCCTTCTTTGTCAAATATGTCAAGAAGCCATCCAGAATGATGAGACTCAGTCTCATTTGTGAAACAAGCACCCTGAGCTTCTGTCTTTGTTTGAGAGTAGTGATCCACCAGCCCAGCTTGGCCTGAAAGGCCTGGCTCAGGCCTGGCTTTGGAAAGCTTAGGCCTCAGGCAATTGTGAGCCAGGCCCTGAGCCCACACAATCCCTCAGTCAAAGCCTGGCCTGGCCCAAAGCCAGGGCTCATGGCCCAGGCCACAGCTTGTATGGTGTGATACATGCATTGGTTACATTCAGCATACTACTACCTTATGAGTAATACTAATTGTCTGAATTGTTGTCATCTGTTTCATCACCAGCCTCATTACCACCTTTCTTGCTCATTTCATGATTCTTATCCAGTATGGTGGCTTCAGTGAGCAGTGATAGGTTTTCACAAATGAGCAGTTTCTATTTTGCAGCACATTTTTGAAACTGCAGCACCTCTACAACATCATGCTTGAGGCAGTTATATCTCTTGGAGATGGTAATTCCTGCTAACAAAAATACATGCTTGGCAGAAACTGAGCTCGACATGACAGAGGGAAAATCATATACAATCAATGCCCAAATTGGATATTGTGTCACATTGATACCCCACTACTGAATGATAGACAAGTCACTAAGACTGTCTTACCTATTAAGGTACTCATGGAAACCACACAACCACAGTCTTGATGGATCGTCCCACTATATGCTTGTGCTGTTCAGCACAAGTACATCATTATTGCTGGCATCACTCCCATTGTCCACTAGCTTGCTGAAAAGCACCTGGAGCTTTAGGTTATGGGTGTTATATCATATATGTATGGCGACCTAATTATTTTTCACTTTTTCTTCTCACATTTTCAGTCATGTGATCAGTCACATGACTTGGGCCTAGACCTATGACATCATGCATCATGGCTACTACCCCCTTTTAATTACCACATCCTTTCACAGAACCCTCCCATACTCATGGAATATCACATCCACATATAGTAATAGTTCACATCTTATCTATACATGCATGTAATGCATAGCATGGTCTATGCACAGTAGCTACACATATATAAGGAGTGCGTCCATCACTGGTACCCCCAGCTTTGGCCACTTATGTCTTGGGTTAAAACCTTGACCAATAAGTGCTCTCCATGGCTCTCTTCCTTTTGCGAGGTCTTATAACAGACCTTTAGTTGCTCAGCTTCAGTGTTTTTGCTTCCACATAACAATGGGTCATGATATAACAGATTCAATTTGATGGTTGGGGTATATCAGCCAAGTTAGGGTATATTGTATGAAAGCATTCTTCATACTGGAAGTGTGTTAAGAGCAATGGTTAAATAAATTAAAGGGATGCTTATGTATAATAATCTCAGCATGTTGCAACACTTCTAGATAAAGTTCCTCACCCCAGTTTGTACATATGTAATCAAGTTTTTGTTGCAGGTCAAGAACTATGTGAATGGTCAGTCACATACTATAAAGATTCATGAGTTATGAATGACTCACTTATAGCAATGATGTGGGCATCAGATGTTGATGTGCACTCATAGTAGTTAGATACTTTTGCTAATGCAACCTCAAGGACTTTGTGAAACACACTGTATTTCTTTTATCTTGCACGCATGGTCCATGCCTTGAACAGAGCTCCAAGTATGGGTAGGGATGTGTGGAGAGTGGGCTCATGCTCTGTGGAGAATGCATGCTGAGCATTCTCAGCATGCTAAGGTAGCCTGATGAGTAGTATCTGGCTAAAAGAAGTATTGTACATACCACAAGAAGGGCAAGCACAAGGTGCACATGGTCCCACTCTGCTTCCACTAACTGCAAGTCCAATAGCTTATGGCTTTTGGCAGTGTTGTGACACTCCTGCCAAGCAAGTTGTTTGACAAATGTGTCCATCTCCTAGAATGTCAGGTTAGTATATGACATGAGAGTGATAATATGATACTTTGCCTCCTTCAAATTGAGTGCACATTGAAGCATTGTAAATGTAGATAACCAGCAGACTTTCATGTCAACCAATAGTTGCCTAGGTAGTAACCTTTTCTGAAGGATTTTAAATAGTTCCTTTTACTGTGCTGAGGACTGTGCCTGCAAAAATGTAACAGTGTGTTGAGACTTGAGAGTGAGACACTGCTCTTGTTGACTGGTCAACTTACCTTGAATAAAATGGCCCAAAAAGGACCAATCTCATCTCACCACTCATTGTTGTAGACTAGCTCTAGATGGTCACTCATTGTAGAGGGATTGTAATATGCCATTGTACTATATGCACTGATAAATGCTTGAGTAGTGAGGTTATGTTACAATTTGCATCTATGCTTACATCTTTTCTCTCTATTACTGGACTTATCCCTCCTTGCTTGGCTCTCATTACACTAAGCCCATAGTTCCTCCCACCACATACTTGTTCCTTCTCCCCTCTTCCAGAACATTCCTCACTTACTAACTAAGCTCTTTTCACCATTAGCTTGCTAACTCAATGATCAGTCAGCCACTTGTTCTTTCATGTTCCTTCAGTTTCTATATGATTACTCAGCATCCCTTTGTTCTTGTATATAAATCCCAAGTAACTCCCCTGTACTTCAGCTTAGACCTACTTGGTTTACATAATCCTAAATTCCTCTTCATGTGTCTTCACTCTACACTCGAGTGAGTGCTTTAGCTCTTGTCTCCATCCCATCCTGATCGCAAGGGATAGTCCTTGATCCACCCATGTCACTGGGAAGTCCCCTATCTGGTTCTACCAGGACGAACCCTTGACCTCATTATCTGTGAGGTACCTCCTTGTCTCAGCACCTTAGGATCTTCACCAAGTTCATGCCTGACCCCTCAAGATCAAGTGTAACAGGTTGATGATGTGGGCCATGCAGCTGTGAACATTACTCTAAATGTGTCTATTAGGTGTATGTGTCAACTCACCGTAATCACCTTTTTTTGGCATCAAAAATGTGTTCCTGTCTTGATAAAAGCTGTGCAAACTTATCCAGCATGGTATCATTATTACTGGCATTGTCACATGTAACATATTCAATCTAAGAATAGATGATGAAACAATTATCCAAGGAAGTGTGTCACAGACCTTGTGTGAAATCCCAGTGTGCTTAACCACCTTGAAAAGTGCTTGGCCAAGATGGAGACCATTGTGGGCATTGTTGAGTTGGGTAAAGCCCAATAGGCCAGTTCAGAGTGTTCACACACAAGGAGATGTCTCACCATGAGTTGATGTCTACTCAATCCATACTGCTGTAACAGCAAAATACCTGTCTGTGTTTGAGGCCTGCCAATCATCACATGTCAAATTGACTCAACCCTTGATGACCAGGCTCTGATATACGATATAACATGAGTATGCAATTGACTCAATCAAAGGCCACTTACATTGAGTTGTCTCTTGAGTGCTGCAAGATTCATTAGGAAAAGATTGATGATTACTTCACAAGTTGTTTTGCTTCCTGGCAGGTTGACCCCATTTGAAGCATGGAATGTCATATCAATCATTTCTTTGAAGGACAGATGCTGGAGTGCTTCCGGTGGCTATAAAATTCATTGTTATTAGGGACTGCATAACTAATAAGCACTTACCTGATCTGTCTCAATGATCCATTTGATAGTGGTGGCACAGAAGTTAGATTCTGTGTAACAGATGACCCGTTCCTTGGGCATAAGGTGCCCATCAAGAGACACTTGCTTGCTAAGGGTGTCAGATGAGGAGGTTGCAATTGTCTGCTCACAAGCTAAAACATAGTGTTGTTTTGCATTCTCAAGTAGCATAGACTTAAATTTGTTTTCAGCAACTCATTTGCAATATTCTGCCAGGTGATTCACCTGTTAATGGCAGTGTAGGGTTGTAGCTTCATTGACAATAGTTGTTGCGAACGACGAACGAACACACCACCGGCCTCGGCTTTACAGGCTATTACCGAGCCTGGCGAGGGAAGAGATGGGAAGGATGAGCTCAAGCACACCAATCACCCCAAAGGTAGTGGGATAACAAGTGGTCAAAGCTGGGGACGCCAGCTGAGACCCTTGGGCTTTTATAGTACAGAGGAGTGCGCAC